>QUWT01000285.1:0-151168 GCA_004329165.1 Spatholobus suberectus | reverse complement strand
CCCCCCCCCCCCCCCCCCCCCCCCCCTTCAACAAACAAAAGAAAAAACAAAGAGTCAATACCAAGATGTAGCAATGAAATAGCAACCACACACTGGAGCTACAAAACTAACAGAACAATCACCTATTCAGTACAGAGTATTTTGTGAAAATAAGACTCTATCTTTATCTGCATATATAAAATTGTCACACATGACACATGTTTTGCAGTTTTCCTTGTCCTACAATTTTTTTTTGTGCCTACATTTGCGTATCATGTCATATTATGCATTTTACCTCATATTATGTATTTTACTAGGTAACATCCATAGGTGTAATAGGAGTAACAGTGACCATATTAGCATGTTAGATTTTGCTTAAGCTAGATTTAAACCATGTCACATGATGTGTGTGTCAGATAATAAGAAGGATTAAATTTTCGTATTTTTAATTAATTCATACCAAAAAATTTGATAATCCAATGTGAATGTAGTGAGGTAATATTTTGGTATCATGTCATACAATATTTGTTAATGAATTCATTTTTATTATTTTTCAATTTACTTCCCTTTTGTTTGTACCACATCAAATAATTGTTTCTCATTTCATCGTTTATAAATGAACAAATTGATCTTAATAGTTGTTGCAACATTTATTAGTACAAAAATTTCAGCACATGAAAGGCCTTGGATTTTTTCCTCATTTTTTCAACTTTATTGCAGCACAACTATAATTAATCTTTTGCTTTTCCTTTTTGGCACCAAAGAAAAGTGATCTTTCAAAATAGATGCATGGCATGATATTAAAAAATTGCAAGTTTCATCTTCAATAGCTAAGAAGGAAAACTAAGTTATAAAAGAAATAAGTTCTAAAAGCATTAAAAAAATGAAAAAAATAAATAATAAACAAAAATAAAATTAGTATTCATC
Source organism: Spatholobus suberectus (assembly GCA_004329165.1). Lineage (NCBI taxonomy): Eukaryota > Viridiplantae > Streptophyta > Magnoliopsida > Fabales > Fabaceae > Spatholobus > Spatholobus suberectus. The sequence goes on along the minus strand of QUWT01000285.1, from coordinate 150,262 downwards.
AATTTCCTCTTTATTTTATTCTACCCTTTCTGTTTGTTATGTGAAATAAATTTTTGAAAATGTTAAAATAACCATTATGCCAATTAATTTCTTTTTTTTTTTATTTTGCGTACTTATTGTTGGTCATTGTAGAAACTGTAATTTTTCTATTTTTTTTGTAATTGATTAATTTAGCCGTGATGTTTTTTAATCCCGCATGGTCGGAAGTTGCCTTGATCAGTTGATAAACTTAGTAAAGATAGTGGCATGGAGCGTGATCGCAACCAAGCCAATTCTGAGTTGCATAGGGAAGAACAATGCAATGGGCGACCGGATCGCTACTTGTTTAATTATAGTAAAAGAAATTGAAGTTCAAACCAAATCAAGTAGTAATTAGTAAGCCCAAAATGTTTAGAATAAACTTATCTTGAGAGTTAGGATTTGGGATTCGACTATTGGGATCCCATACTAGTTATTTAATGCTTGTTTCAAAGCATCACTTGTGAAGTGGATATTTTAGAAGCCATCCTAGAAGGGAACAGTATAGACAATTTTTCTCCTCTTGTTTTGATTAAAATTGAAGGCCTTTGTTATTTTTATGTCCATTGTCATTTTTACATTGTATTTCCTCTTCTGTTTTCAGTTTGATCTATGGAAAAATGAAAAAAGTTTTTTTTTTTTTCAAAGAAAATGAAGTTATGTGGACTAGAAAAAGGAGGTGTACTACTAATTTCATTGATGAATATTCAAATGGTAAGCTATACAGTGCTTTCTGTAATGTTGGAAGTAGTATTTCATATTACAATTGTTCACAGTTTTGCAAGCATTTCAAGGACCCAATTCCGTATAAAATTTTCTCTTGATTTTATCAATCCTATATTTTGAATTTTGATTGTATGATCTATCAAATCTTTACTCATCTTTTTACTTGTTTTGATGCTTTGGGAAATTTGTAGACTTGGTTATGAAATTGCATTCTGGGTGACCTCATAAACTGTTATGGTAGAATTTTAGATGGATATACTCAATAATATTCTAAACATTGTATCATTTTATGGGATAGCTTTACAATAGACTGTAATGTTTCAGCAGTTATTACGTGACCTGTCTGTATTGCAGCATTGTTTTCAACTTTAGTTTTCATTCTGATAGGAACAAAATGCTTGTCTTATCCTGTATTGGTCGGTTGTGGCAATAGAAAATAAGGAGTTTTAACACTTCTGGAAACTAATTTCCGAAAACCTTGAAAATTTGTTTGTCAAATAAATTATGGAATTTACTTTCCAGATTGGGAATATTGTTGAAAAAAATAAATAAAAGGAGATCATAAATAGTGATTGCCTTGTTGTATTTTATTTTGTATCTTTCTTAATGGATTTTATTATAATTGGCTTGTTATTCGATTTTAGACCCTAGCCCATGTTGTGTTCATTTTTTTTCTCTAATCTTTCAAGATCACCTACGGTCCAAAACATCACGCCCCAAACTCATTCATAGCTCACGCCTGCTCCCTCTATGTACTAGGTGTTAACACCCAATTTTGTCCATATAATTAAATTTAAATTAAAAAAATGAGAAAATTTAGAACAAAAGAAAAAGGAGAAACAAATAAAGAGAGAGAGAGAGGAATCAATAAAAAGTTATTTACCATTAAATTTTATTAAATCTAAAATAAGATAAAATTTTTATGCTTGTTAGTTCGTAGAAGGCATAAAAAGAAAATATAAATGAAAGAAAATTAAAAAAGAAAAAAAGAAAAATAGTAAAAAATAGTAAAATTTAAAAACAGTACAAACAAATACAAAAACATTCTCTCTCACGTAATAAACCTGCTGAGGCATAACGCTGGCCCCACTCATTTCCTCTGTCTTTACGTAACAAACCTGCATAGGCACAACACTGGCACTCCTATTTTCTCTCTCTCTTTACCTAACAAACCTGCTTATTTTATGTAACAAACCCGCATAGGTCCAACACTGGCACTCCTATTTTCTCTCTCTCTTTTACGCAACAAACCTGCTTAGACACAACATTGGCACTTCTATTTTCTCTCTCTCTCTCGTAACAATTCTGTTCACCCTACACACTCATCCTCTCAATACTCACTCACATGAGTGTTTGGGTGCTCATTGGAGAGTGGACAACTATGGCTATGATATTTGGCCTCACCAAGTTATTTAATTGATCTTTTGACATTGAATACTTTGGTCTTTTAGGTATTTATGTTAGGAACACATGTGGTGTTCAAGATCTAATTCCTCATGTAATCAATTATAGTTTTATTGCATATCATTGTACTATACTAGCAGCTTATTTCTCAAGGCATTATAACTTAGGATGATTGTTGTTGTTGTTGCATCTAGCCTGGCAATGTTAGTATTTGGAAGGGCATGGGCAGTGCTTGCAAAAACTCCAGTGAAAAAGCCAGGTCTCAAGATTGGATGGTGGACAATTATGGCTATGACATTTTGTCTCACCAAGTTATGTAATTGATGTTTTGAACATTGAATACTTTGGTCCTTTGTGTATTTATGTTAGGAATAAATTTGTATGTTCAAAATACAATTCCTCATGTAACTATTCTAGTTTTAATAGTAAAGTATTATTTTGCTTTTCACTATTATGTTTTACTGTATAAATCACATAGTTGATTTGATAAGGTCTTCAATTAAATTAAAGAATTGTTATCATAGTAGAGATGATGATAGTGAGAAATGTAGATCCTTTTTTTTTTCCTAGTTTTTCCAAAATAAATAATATGAATATCTTGATTATTATTGGTGTTTCCGATATTATTTATTATTTGTACTTGCTAGTATTGATGAAATTATAACAAATAGCTATAATACAGTTGAAAGAGGTTTTATTTATCTGAGTTTGAGAAAGAATTTGTAAACTTAAATGAATCTATTCTCAGAACCAAATAAATTTTCTAGCAATATTATTAGTATAAAATGACATTATTTTGTTAGTAATTAAATACAAATAGTGGCTTTGTTTACAATATTCACATTATTTATCTAACCCAAGATTGTTTTACAGCATTCTATTAGATTTTTGAATTATTGAAATTTCTTATATATTTATTTACATATCTTTTGGAGATTCATATGTTATATCTTAAATATACTTTCTTGCAATTAGTCATAATTATTTTGCCCAGTTTAGATGAATAATGATTCCTTATCACTTGATGCCCTTGTATATAATATCTGTACATTTGACTTCAATTTGGTTTTATAAGTGCCTGTACGTGATATCATGTTTGCTTAACTACATGTGGACCTAACTTAAGATTTAATTAATTGTATTTTAATATAAGCCACAAGTTTGTGTGTGACACCCAATTACATTGACCTAATCCTAACATTTTCTAAATTTACTTTAATTAATTGATTTTATTTAAGAGATATATTTTACTTTATTGAAAATTGAGAGTAATTTTTTTAAACTTTATTAAAAATAATACATAAAATTGATTAAGTTATTTTCAACGTATCAACAAAGAAATAAAGTAACTCTTAAACATAGTAATGTATGTATCACACATCCATGCATATATCATATATTAATAGAAAACGTACGCCATTGTTATCAATATGATTATAGTTATCCAAAGTATTAGGTTCCATAACAATCATCATATATTCTATACATGCCAAGAAGTATCTTAACTACCCTTCCATGTGTACGAGCAAAATAAAAAGAAGTCCTTATGTTAGAGCTGTAATACTACCTACTATCTATAATCCATCCCACCTAACATAACTACAGACCTAATAACTATGTTTAAGCAACAATGATTGTCTCTTTAAAATATCCTCCTCTGTGTCTTTTCCAATCTCAATGTCTTCATTGTCAGCATCGTCTGCATCATCCATCTTTGCCAACTACCAACAGCGGCATCGTACCATAAACATATACAAATAATAGATGAAAGGGGTGAGGTTATTTAATTCTTAAATCACTTTCACATAAGGTTTGTAGGATTACATACGACAATCATACGTAAAATTAACTAAACATAGAATAATGAATGTAGGGTTCTTAAGATTTTTACCTAAGTTTCATGCAACTCTTAAAACTTAGTACTCATATTGATCCATATCTTAATAGATGAACGTCATCGTCATCGACCAATCTTTGGTCCTGGGAAATGATTGGGAGTACATATCCCCCGCCTGGTACAATCATTATCATGATCATCATATTCTCAAGAAAACAACCCACTGGTCAAATCTTGGGGCATACTCTCTACCAATCTTGGTGATGCTAAGCAGGTGTCAGGGTTACCAAGTCAATTACATAATTATCCAATCTAAAGGGTGCTAACCTAGCCATTGGGACGTTTACAACTTAATACCATACTCTCTAGACCTTACAATGGTCCCTGCCTTTCATCCTGTAGTGTACCAAACTATCATTCCCATCTCAACATATCACATGCACTCACCGCATGTTTACTCACAACAATCATGTTTCATAGACTCAAAGGTCTATGAATGACTTACAGAACACATACCTCACTATATGGTTTCCATGATATAACATGGTTAACAATAACACTTTTACTGTTTCAACACATCTAATTGAGACAAGTCTCAGCACCAATACCTATATAAAGTATTTTATCGATTATTCCCGATATAATAGTATAACATAAGTGATCCTATCTTTTTAAATTATCATTCATTAGTTTTATAATTAATTAATTATTTTGCAATAATTTTATTTCTTTTAAATTATTATTATCTTATTACCTTATAATTCCTTATTTATTTTAATCAATATCCAAACATAGATAAAATAAATCTTATCCTTATGTTGTTGAAATAGTATACACACTATATATATATTTATATTTGCTAAAATTATAAAAACATTATTTACATAAGTTTTCTAGGATGTACATGTTTATTTATTTGTACCAAAATAATATACTTCCTACATTATTTATATATTAATAATTTTTATCTAATGACCCAAGTACATATACATCTACAATACTTACATTTTCTATACAGTGATAATGTTATTTAAATTTATTCCGCCGAAATGAATTTATACATATTTAGGTTATAAACTAAATTTATATAAAACCAATTTAATAATAATATAAAGGTATTTATAAAACTGAACTGATATAATACTGTTTAATTATAAACAGTATACATGATTAAATAATAATATATTATTATTTTTATCAAATAACTGATGATACTAGACATATATATTCTAAAATTAAATTATATCTAATATTTGTTTAGGTTAAACAAATTAGCTTTGTTAACCATATGTTATATATATAATTATGTTAGTTAATATTTGAAATATATATATATATATATTTTAATTACTTCCTCAAAGTGAACTACGTTTACCGATTTTATCACATATATATACTTGTAATGTATATATTTTAAGATTTGGTTTTCTTTGAAAACTGAATAAATATATATATTTTCTCGTAAATTTTCTTTTGTAACCGTTTGCTAGTTTAATCAAATTTCAATAATTACAAATATATATTTGCAGGTTATATATTTTATAACATTTATAATTTTGTGTAAAAATTTAACATTTTTTTATAGCAGCAATATTAATATCACCAAAATAAAAATTAAATAATTTATTAGTTATTAAATCATATATATTTTTACAAAAATGGTAGTTATATTTGTAATTAAATATAATTATTTATACTGATATTTAACTAAATAAATGAATTAAACTGTTATCTTAACAGATTTAACCCAATGAATCCGTCAAAACAAGATTCCACTAATTAACATCTCAGCTAACCGATTATTTAAGCGAAAAAACTGATATAAAATTAATAATTCATGATTAACTCTAAATTTAACCAGTTTAAATAGAAAAATACCACATAGCAATCATAATATCTATAAATAATAACAACGTATATCAAAACTGTAACACCCTCACTTTTACTTAATTAATTGTTTTATTATTATTTATTCTATATTTAATTTTGAAAAATCGGGAGGAATTTAAAAATTCTGATCCCCATGATTAAACTCAGAATAGCAAAAACTATCTAATCATGATTTTCAATAATTTTTCCGAGTTGAAGCCCGAAAAATTAGAAAATGACGATTTTGTCCTTATTTGTCAATATTAAGAACTGACATGAGAAAAAGATTCAATTGATATTAAAATGTCAAATGAGTTTAAAATCATGTCATATGTATTAAAATATAATTTGGAAATTTTCTGGGAATTTTCTGAAATTCTTGTATAAAATGACCACAATACCCCTAGTTGTCAAATAACCAACTCAATATTGATTTGACATCCAAAAATGATGAAATGATATTTTAATACATTTCTAGGTAAAATATGTAATTTTAGAATTTTCATAAAAATTGATTATTTATTGAATTAAAATGAATTTAATATGAATTTTCTAAGCTTAAAATATATAATATATATATTTATAATTCGAAAAAAATTAAAATCTATTTTTAGAATTATTTTTGATGAAAATATTACATTTGTTCAGATTTATATCTAAATTAATTATTTGGTATTAAAAGTTCTTTTTTTTCAAGTTTAGGCGATTTTATCGGTACCGGCTAATTAATTAACAGTCAAAAGTTTTACTGGAAGAGCTTTGGGACAGCTGGTATCCACGTCCAGCTGTAGAAAATAGGTGATTCATCACCTAATTTGGAGATCTGTCCCTAAATTACATTACAAATAAATCAAATTGAAATTTTTGCATCATGGATGATCTCACATAGGGACAGCTAGGTCATTTTTTTTCCTATAAATAGCCATCACTTAGAACTGAAATCTTCATCCCATTCCTCTCTAAGCTGAACTGCACTTCTCCATAGCCACCTTCCTCCATAATTTTTTCTTCTTACACCAAAATTCTATTAGTTTTCATTAACTAGTAAAAATCCTCTTCATAGGAGCTCTGCACCAACAACTTCACCAACTCTTGAGGTAATGGGGGGAGTGGGATTGGTTCTAATTTTCAATTACTTTGCATGTTGGTAGAAAAGGTTTTCCCTAAACCTTTCGATGTTTAAGTTATTAAGTTTATAAATATTATAATGTTTAGTATTAAATTCAAGCTTTTACTAAGTGTTATGTTGCTCAATTTTAGATCATTAAAATACATTTATTAAGTAGTTTATGCTGCTCAAATTTAGACAACTATAGTATAATTATTAAGTTGTTATACTACTCAAATTCAAATAATTATAGTAGAATTGCTAAGCAGTTATACTGCCCAAATTTAGAAAAATATTTTTAGCTGTTATAATAGATAATTAAATTATTATATTATCAAATTTTAGTAATACTCAATTAGTTAGCAAAAATAGTAGAAGAAATAAACCATAAATCTCATAATATGAAACTAAAGATAGAAATTATTTTATGAGCTATTTATGAATTTATTTTTAGAAAACTACTATAGAAATTTTAGTTTAAGTTCTTATTGTTCAGGTAAGGTCTAAACACACTAATAGACCATTTGTAAAAATTCATAAATTTTAAAGATTATTTAGTACTTCTAATTGTGCTCTATAAGTGCATGTGGACACATTTTTCTTAGAAATACTAAATTTTAAAATTTTTCGAAAAATTCTAAAAATTCATGATAAAATTCTAATTATTTTTCTAAGTTTAAAAATTATTTTATGAAAATTTTTTACCATTCTATGATTTATTTCTTAATTATCAGTCTTTATTTTAATTTGTATATCTTTATTTTTATTGAATTATTGCTTATATGCTTTGATTTGATTTATGAATTATGTGAATGATATGTATGGATCAAATCTCTATAATATAAGGCAGAGATATTAGTAGAAATTATATTGGTGCTTAAATACTTGAGACCAGAATGAACCTTTAGAAATTAATGGATTAGTGAGTAATTGTAAAGTAAAGGACATGCAGTGGCATGACACCCTGTTAGGGAAGCTACAGTTTGGTATGCTGAGGAATGAAGGCGGGGACCCATTTGGGGAGGTCTCGGGGGTAGGCATCGGGTGGTGAAAGTCCTAATAGCCAGGGCAGCGCCCGTGAGTTGGGATATTCACTTGACCAAGCTCGATAACCTCGACAACTGCTCAGCATTCCGGGATTGGTTTGAGAGTATACCTCTATACATGGACGTCCTAACTAATATTTGTTCCTTATTGATGATGAGGACTGTACCATGTGATGATGTTGATGAGGTATATGTACTCCCAGTCACTTCCCAGGTTCTGTTGAGAACTATTACTCACTAATGGGAAGTATGGATCCATACCAAGTCAAGGGTAGTGTAGTATAATATAGAATAAACCATAGGTTCCCTTTGTAAATTGTGTTTTAATTCCTACTATACATGTAAAGTGATTTAGAACAAATCACCTCACTCCATTATTTTTTGTTATGCATGTTCAATCATGATTTTTTGAAGATGGGGATGCCGGTTTTGTTTAATCCGCATATATCATATCCAGATGGAGGAGTATGGGATTACGATCAGGACACAAACATCTTAACCTACACAAGTTTGATGTCTGTGACTTATCTATCCCCTATTCCTGGGGCTGAGATGTTTCCACTGACATATATGATACCTATTTCCTATACGACTACTCTCCCACTAGATTTATTTACGCTCCTCACGTTCCACCACCGCCACCACCACCACCACCAGTAGATCCGAACATCCCTGTGATAGCTCCTTATTTAGATGCCCCTCCACTTCCTCCCGAGTTACCTATTGTGGACGCTCCAGCTGTAGATGAGCCAGCACCCATACCTGCCGATGATGGATCTCCTATGGAGGTAGTACTCGCTGAGTCACCTGTGGCCTCCCCTGATATTGAGTACCAAGTGGGTATAGCTAATGGGTGGCATACATCTTCATCATCTTCTTCTGGACTTGGGGTACCACATGAGGTACCTAATGGACAAGCATACCATGCAGTAGAGGACGCATCAGAGGAGACCCCTTCAAATGAGGACCATTAGAGACTTTAGTATTTAGTAAGGGATAGGGTAGATGGTACTGCTCTATATAGGAACCTTTGGATGTATATATTGGGTTAAGTAGTATATGTCTTTTGATGTACTTATGATTGTTATGTACTACCCAAACCATGATGTACAGTTGGATATATATGTACATAAGCAGTTTTTATCATTTCATTTCTATTTCTAAATTCTATTTTGCTAGTATCGGAAAAATAAATAAATTTACTCACATTTTCATCAACTTAACGTAATAATTAAATTAATATGAATTATATTTAGAATTAAAAGAATGTTACAAAAACAAGTAAATAATCATACATAAAATTTACAACTAATGAATTTGGGGGCCAAATGCATCCCATAAACCTTATGTTAAGCAATAACAAATTGAATCAAACACCCTACTCCCCCCTTTACCTCAAAGTAAGCTTGATTGAGAGAAGAGAGTGATTGAAAGAGGATGAGAACCCAAGCAACACACCAAGAATTGAAAGCCTTTCTTGCTTCTAACACCACCAAGTATGTGATCTATGTGTATTTTGGTGTGAGAAAATTAAAAAGTGAAAGGAGAGGAAGAGAGAGTGTTCAGCTGAGAGAGAGAGAGGTAGAAGATGAGATGTGGTAAAGGATAAGTGTTGGTTTTTAAATATGTGTAAATTTTAATTTATGTTAATTAAATGAAAAATTTTGTTATTATCCTATTGAAATTTCTAATGCTGCCAGCTCCACAACCTGGCGTGAATTTGCAGCAGCATTTTTCTATCATTTTTATTTTTTAATATAAATTAGCTGGAAAAGAATTTGATTAATAATTAATTGTTTTAATTAAATTTGGGCTTGAAAAAAAAAATCTGGGCCTACACAAGGCTACCACACCCAACCCAATATAAAAACATATTTTTATAAATACTTTATAAAATTTTATTTATTATTTATAATCATTTTATGTAAAAATGCTAAATAATTGTTTAATAAATCATTCTTATATCAACTAATTTCCATTTTCAAAAATTTTAAAACTTTTACCTTTAAATAATTTTTTTTTAATTAAAATAGACATTATAATTTTTTCCAAATTTTTTTGAACCAAAAGTCTCAGATTGGCCTTTTGTTGTCAACCAAGAGCATTTTGGTCATTTTACACAAACAAATTCAATTAATTTCCAGAAAAATTTTAAATTTATATTTCATTATTGTAAGCATTTTTATAAGTTAAAAATAAATTTTAAAATTTTTTATCTATTTTTATTAATTTTATTCCTTGTTAGATTTTTACTAATTTCTAGACATTTTATCATTTATTGGGCTCAAGTCTGGAAATATTATTAAAATCTAAAGTAAAGTAAATTTTTCATTCTAAACATAATCATGTACTTAGAATTTCGAAATTCCTACCCAGATGCTTAAAACAATTATTGAATAAACAGAAAAATGATAAGTAGAAATGAGGGTGTTTCATTGTGTACTAATACAAGATTCTTTAGACTTCATTTTCTTATGTTCATATTAATAAAACTCTTTTGATTTAATTTTTTTATTTGTCACTAGAGTTATATTTATTATGAAATATATTTTTGTTCTCTTCCTCCTTTCATTTGATGTAAAAAAGCAAATATACTAGCCCTTAAATGTTGCCCATAGACCTAACATGCAAGGTGACAAAATCACATAATGCAACTCATTTATGTTTATGAAATAGTGTAACCCTTAGTATCTCATCATTCCTTTTACTCTCAATTCATGTGCGTCAAACCATTTTGTTGTTTTGGGGCCAATGAAGTTAAAAATAACATTAGTATGAACTACTTTATATTTCTAATTAATTCATCTAAATAAAAACTTTATATTTTTTATTCACTAAGCTTTAATCACACTTGGTTGGTTCATCAAAAGACAAGATTCATGAGAAATCCAATTAGAAATATAACTTCTATTTTTTTTTTTGTATTGTGTTTGTGACCCTCAAGCTATTGAGCTTTCAACTAATATCTCAAAATAAATAAATTAGATGACGTGGGATTGCCATCTGAGTGCATCACTATGAGACTACAAATTAGTGTAATCCAGCTGCCCCTAATGTCCACTAGCTTCTTGTTAATGTGCCAACATGAGTCTTCCACTAGTTTGTGAAGTTGGAATTATTAAATTCTTTTTTGTGCATCTGCATGAGTGTTCTTTGGTTGGTGTGGAAAATTTTCCTTTTCCTTGTATTGAACCATGAGAAACCAAATGAGAGTTAGAATCTTATTTTGCCCTTATACTGTAACTCAGAGTTGAAGTTCAAGAGGGAAGCACTGGATGAAAAATTACCATAGAGAAACCGAGTAACAAGAATGAAGATGATTCCATTGCAACTAAAGATGTTTCCCAAAATGCAAATCGTATTTTGGAAATTCATTTCCTAGTACATAGAGGGAGAAGGCGTGAGCTGTGAATGAGTTTGAGGGGTGACGTTTTGGACCGTAGGTGGTCTTGAAAAATTAGAGAAAAAAATGAAAACAACATAGTCTAAAATCGAATAACAAGCTAATTACAATAAAATCCATTAAGAAAGATACAAAATAAAATACAACAAGGCAATTACTATTTACACTCTCCTTTTATTTTATTTTTTTTCAATAATATTGTCATTTTGAAAACTAAATTCTAGAATTTACTTGACAAAGTAATTTTCAAGATATTCTGGAAATTAATTTCTAGAAGTTTTAAAACTCCTTGTTTTCTATTGTTGCAATTGACCAATACAGGATAAGACAAGCTTTTCGTTCCAATCAAAATGAAGCTTCTAAAGTTGAAAACAACCACTACTACAAAAAATCGATTTTAGAGCAGGATTTTAGAACGGTTCATGTTCAACTGATTTAAAATAAGTCATGGTGGCATTTTTGTAATTTTAATCAAAAGTTTTTTAACTCAGTTTTATTATAATCGATTTAAAAGCTCCTTTCCAAATCGGTTATGCATGTAACTAATTTAAAATCTTGCATTTTAAATCGGTTACACTAAACCAATTTAAAAAGGAGGCTTTTTAAATCGATTCGAGTAGAACTGATTTAAAAAGCATGCTCTTTAAATCGGTTCCACCTGGAACTAGTTTAAAAAGTTGTTTCCATCCATTTCTTTTACTGAAATGCGAGCCTTAAGCTAGCTACGGTCTTCATTCAAGCTTTCTCCCACCTCTTTGAAGCTCTCTCCATCTCCATCCAAACTTAAGTTCAAAGTTTTCTCCATCTCATTACGAAAATGGTGACCTCCCTTATTCCCTCCCTCCTTACCATTTTAAAACTCTAGCTCTCCCTTCTTGCATCTTGGTCGACGTCACACTCCACCTCCATTGAAGAGCAAAATCTGCATTGCATAGGGGCAGTTCGAGCTTTGAGCTTGCTTCACCTCCATTCAACACCACCAAGTTTAGCATTACATAGGTGCGAGCTCCATTTTTGTAGTTTTTGTTTATGCATGTGCTGTCATTATTGCAGTTTTGCAATTGGATTTTCTTGCTATGGGAAATTAATTGCTAGAGGCTATGCTTGAATGTATATGTTGATGAATACAAGTAAAATTTAGTTGATTTTACATATATGGATTTATGAATCTTTAAGGGAAAAATTGTAACACCCTCACTTTTACCTAATTAATTGTTTTATTCATTTATTTATTCTATATTTAATTCTGAAAAAAAAATTGGGAAGGAATCTAAAAATTCTGATCCCCACGGTTTAACTCAGAATATCAAAAACTATCTAATCATGATTTTTAATAATTTTTTCGAACCGAAGTCTGGAAAAATTAGGAAATGATGATTTTGTCCTTATTTGTCAATATTAAGGGCTGACATGAGAAAAAGATTCAATTGATATTAAAATGTCAAATTGAGTTTAAAATCATGTCATATGTATTAAAATATAATTTTAAGAATTTTCTGGGAATTTTCTAAAATTCTTGTACAAAATAACCAAAATACCCTTAATTGTCAGATAACCAACTCAGTATTGGTTTGACATGTAAAAATGGTGAAAATAATATTTTTAGTACATTTATAGGTAAAATATGTAATTTTAGAATTTTCATAAAAACTTGAGCATTTATTGAATTAAAATGGATTTAATATGAATTTTCTAAACTTAAAATATACAAAATATGCTTATATAATTCGAAAATAATAATAATAAATTAAAATTTATTTTTAGAAATTTATTTTTGATGAAAAATACTATATTTGTTCAGATTTATATTTACATTAATTATTTTGATATTAAAAGTTAATTTATTCAAGTTTAGGTGATTTTATCGATACCAGCTAATTAATTAATAGATAAAATTTGCACTGAAAATTCTTTGGGACAACTGCTATCCCACGTACCAGCTCTAGAAGGAGTGATTCACCACCTAAATGCAATATGTGTCCCTAATTTAGTGAAAAAAAAATGAAAAATAGGTTTTGGATCTCACTTACATGGACACCTAAGGCCCTTCCTCTTCTATAAATAGCCATGGAATGGAGCTGAATTCTTCATCCTCTTCCTCCATTGAGATAGCTGAAATCTCTTCCATAGTCACCTTCCTCCATAATTTTTTTCTTCTTACACTAAAATTCTACTAGTTTTTCAATAACTAGTAAAAATCCTCTTCCTAGGAGCTTTGTACCAACAACTTCACCAACTCTCTGAGGTAATGGGGGGAGTGGGGTTGGTTCTAATTTTCAATTACTTTGTATGTTGGTAGGAAAGGTTTTCCCCTAAACGTTTTGATGTTTAAGTTTATTAAGTTTTATAAATATTATAATGTTTAGTATTAAATTCAAGCTTTTACTAAGTTGTTATGCTGCTTAATTTTAGATCATTAAAATACATTTATTAAGTAGTTATGCTGTTCAAATTTAGACAATTATAGTATAATTATTAAGTTGTTATACTGCTCAAATTCAAACAACTATAATAGAATTACTAAGCTGTTATACTGCCCAAATTTATAAAAAATATTTTTAGCTGTTATAATAGATAATTAAATTATTATATTATCAAATTTTAGTAATGCTCAATTAGTTTAGCAAAAATAGTAGAAGAAATAAATCATAAATCTCATAATATGAAACTAAATATAGAAATTATTTTATGAGCTATTTATGAATTTATTTTTAGAAAACTACTGTAGAAATTTTAGTTTAAGTTTTTATCATTCAGGTAAGGTATAGACACACTAATAAACCATCTGTAAAAATTTCATAAATTTTAAAACTTATTTAGTACTTCTAATTGTGTTCTATAAGTGTCTGTGGACACATTTTTCTTAGAAATACTAAATTTCAAAAAAAAAAGAAAAATTTCTAAAAATTCATGATAAAATTCTAATTATTTTTCTAAGCTTAAAAATTATTTTTATGAAAATTTTGACCATTCTATGATTTATTTCTTAATTATCAGTCTTTATTTTAATTTGTATATCTTTATTTTTATTGAATTATTGCTTATGTGCTTTAATTTGAATTATGAATTATGTGAATAATATGTATGGATCAAATCTCTATAATATAAGGCAGAGATATTAGTAGAAATTATACTGGTGCTCAAATTTTTGAGATCAGAGTGAACCTTTAGAAATTAATAGATTAGTGAGTAATGTAAAGCAAGGGACATGTAGTGGCATGACACCCTGTTAGGGAAGCTATAGTTTGGTACGCTGAGGAATGAAAGGCAGGGACCCATTTGGGGAGGTCTCAGGGGTAGGCATTGAGTGGTGTCCTAATAGCCAGGGTAGCGCCCATGAGTTGGGATATTCACCTGACCAAGTTCGATAACCCCAACAGCTGCTCAACATTTCGGGATTGGTTTGAGAGTAAACCTCTATAAATGGACATCCTGACTGATATTTGTTCCTCATTGATGATGAGGACTATACCATGTGATGATGTTGAAGAGGTATATGTACTCCTAGTCATTTCCCAGGTTCTGTTAAGAACTATTACTTACTAATGGGAAGTATGGATCCATACCAAGTCAAGGGTAGTGTAGTATAACTTAGAATAAATCCTAGGTTTCCTTCATTAATAGTATTTAAATTCCTATCATACATGTGAAAGTGATTTAAAACAAATCACCTCCATTATTTTTGTTATGCATGTTCAATTGTGATTATTGAAGATGACGATAATGCCTAATGTTGCTAAGGACGAGTCAGAGGATACTCCTCCAGAATGCAGACCTAGTTTATAATATTTTTCTTATGGGATAGGGTGGATAAATACTGCTCTGTATAGAATCTTTTTGATGTATATATTGGACAAGGTAGAATATGTCTTTTGATGTACTTTTGTTTTCTCTTTGACTATTATGTATTACTCAAACCATGATGTACAGTTGGATATATATATACATAAGCAGTTTTTTATCATTTCACTACTATTTCTAAATTCTGTTTTTCTATTATAAAAAAAATAATAAAAAATTTACTCACACTTTCATCAACTTAAAGTAATAATTAAATTAATATGAATTATATTTAGAATTAAAGGAGTGTTACAAAAACTTGAAGAATTATTTAAGTTAGTCATAACTTATATGAATATATATTAAGGATTTTAGGTGTTGAGAATTGAATGATGTGACACCCAATCACATTAACACTTATTCCCACAATTTATTAGATTTATTTTGGTTAAATAGTGAGAGATTTTTTTAAAAAAAAATCAATGTAATTCTGGAATTATAAAACAAGATATGTTTAAGGTAGATGTAAACATCATATATTCTAATGAGAAATATACATCACTGTTATCAATATGATTACTTTAAGCCTTGTTATAGAATAAATGTATGACCAAAGAAATAAATAATTACCCTTTAAAAAGGACTTAAGCCAGAGCAATGACTATACACAATCTCACCCTTATCCTAGAACAGAACATAAAGTGTATACTATAGCTACGATAATTCTTGTATGGCATAACCTTTCTTTGAAGTCTTCCCAGTCTCAGTACCGTCGACGTCAACATCCTTTATCTTCATAACATGTCACGAACACATATACAGAGCAAAGAAACAGAAATAAAGAAACAAAGCCAAGGAGTGAGGATATATATAACCTCAAATCATTTTCACAAAAGGTTTGTAGGACCAACCTGCAACCTATAAAGCAAACAAGTTGTTGGCAAACAAATGCAATGGGGAACCTAGGGTCTAACCTAAGTTATCATGAAACAACCCAAACTTTCACAATACGTATGGATCCATACCCCCATTGATGATTATCATCAATCATCATCTATCCTAGAAAGTGACTGGGAGCTCGTATCCCCTCATCATGGTACCAACATCATCATTATGATCATTTTCTTGAGAAACAAGCGTGCAGCTCCTTAGGGGTATACACTACACCAATCCCGGTGATGTTGAGCAGGTGTCAGGGTTATCAAGTTGGTTACGTGATTGTCCCAACATCCAAGGTGCTACCCTGACCATAGAACTCACAACTCGATACTAGTACCCTTTAGACCTTATCAGTGGTCCCTACCTTTATCCCACAGTGTACCAAACTGTAACTTCCCATTCCACAAGCACACGCTCTCACAGCATGGTCATTAATTCAATAGACTCATCATATTTTATCAATGCATGTTTGAACTAAACAATATTTTACACAATATCATTTCGTAGTATTTGATAAAGACTCAATACTTTACCCAATATCTCTCCGCAATATTCAACAGAGTTTTCTCTACAATTTGGTACACAATACCTTTCTGAGTAGGTATTGTCACAGACCTCAAGAACACAAATATCTTAACTCATCAATCCCAAGCCTATGATATAATTAATTTGTTCTTAAATAATTTAATATAAATCTTTTAACCTTTTTATAAATTTTATAAGTTAAAATACATAACTTATTTTATTTCTTTTCAATTTTACATTTTTAAATTCATGTAACTAAATTAAATTAACATTATTTAAAAATCTAATTATTTATAATTTGGCTATAACTTGTCAAAAATTATTAGAATTATTTTCATAATAATATTTATAATAAATTCTATTAATTTTCTTAAATAAACAAAATAATATATAACTTAAATCTTTCTTTACTCAATACCGTTTTGCAAAAATTTTCATGTTTTTATAACGTAGTCATATTGAGAATAATATATAATATTATTATTCTTTAACATACATTTGTTTATAAATATATTTAAATATAGGATTACGTTTATATACCTAAATATTATATAAAACGTAATATATGATTATGTTTACTATATTAAATAAATAGTAATATGTTTACGAATTTGTATATAAATCAGAATTATAAACCTTATATATACTAAATAATATGTTTACAAATATTATATAAAACGTAATATATAAATACGTATATAAACCTTATATATAAATCAGAGAAATATATTTTAATACTTTCTCTAAAATAAACTTTGCATTTACGAATGTTGAACGTACATAAAAGATTAATTTTATTATTAGAATTACCGAGTATATATACATATACATATAAAAATAATATTTTTATTTTCTATTTCTGTTAAAATTATTCATATATATATTCCTTATTTTATTCTAATAGTAATACATATAAAATTTTATATCTTAAAATTGGAAACAGTGTAACATAATACTGGTTGTAATTATATTGCTGTTAACGTAACCTAATAATAACAGTAATAATAATAACAAACTAAAATATAAAATGAAATATGAATTTAAATAAATTATTATCAAATCAAAACAGTAACTATAATATTCATTTAGATCAAACCAGTAGCTATACAAACAGTAGATAATATTAATAATAATAAATATAATAACCAAACTAAATAAATCACAAAATATTTTCAACACAATAAACTATCACAAGATCATCATATAGCCATAGAAATTATCATGAACAACATATACAAATAATAAGGAAAAATAGAAATTAAATGAGATTTGGGGGCCAAATCTCTCCCACAAGCTTTTGTGTAAATAAAATAGAGAGGTTAATCCCCACTCCTCCATTACCTCAAAGTAAGCTTGAGAGAAGAGTGATTGAAAGAGGAATCCAAGCAAAACACTAAGAATTGAAAGTCTTTCTTGCTTCTAATACCACCAAGTATGTGATCTATGTGTATTTTAGTGTGAAGAAATTAAAAAGTGAGAGGAGAGGGAGAGAGAGACGCAGCAGAGAGAGAGAGAAGAAAGATAATGGATAATTCTCTTAGGTAAAGATATAAGTAAAAGAATTATTTTTGGTAATTAAATTAATGTAAAAGGCTTGATATAATCCAATAGGAACCTTCTTGGCTGCCACCTACACTAAAACTGGCGTGAGAATGCAGCAGTATATTATCCAATATTTTCCAATTATTTTTAAATATAAATCAGGTGGAAAATAGGTCAATTTAATAATTAATTTAATTTGAGTTTTGTAAAAAAAATTGTTATTATCCAATTGAAGATTCTAGTGTTGCCACCTCCCCAAGATTGACGTGAAAGGTAAGCAACATTTTTCTATAATTTTAATTGTTTTAAATATATATAAATTAGCTGGAAAATAATTTAATTAACAATTAATTGATTTAATTAAATTTGGGTTTAAAAAATGAACTTTAAACCTTTCTATTTATTTATATTAATTTTCTGCCTTGTTAGCGTTTTACTATTTTTAAGGATGTAATGGGCATTTTATAATTTTTCGGGCTCTAAAAAAAATATATACACTAAAGTATGTTCATTATTTTGAATACAACTACATACTCAAAATTTTGAATTCCTACTCAAGTGCTTAAAATAATTAGGAAAATGATAAGCAAAAATGAGGGTGTTACAAATGACATAAGCTATACAATCAATTGAAGTCGATTATTTTAGTTAGTACTTAGGTTGATGTTGCTTAGTAATGAGAAAGGATAAAAATTTGAAATTAATTTAAGGATATGTAAGGAATTAATTATCATAAAATGTATTATGTTTTGTTTAAAATCTAAAGCTCTAGAGTTAGTGGATTACAAGAAACAAAGAATTGGCCTTAATGTAGATTGGGAACTTGTTATGAAATTAAAAGATAATAACATATGTGAACCTTTATGGTAAGATACATTGTCAAGATAAAGTGAGCAAAAAGAGAGAATTAGTTTGAGAGTGAATTAGTATAAGAATATAAAATTGAATAATTTAAGTACTAAACTTTAAGAGATTAAGAAATTTAAATGTAACATTATAGGCCATAAGAGTCGATATAAGCCTTATTGCGGATTGGATTGTCTGATAGGTTAACCTTTGGTATTGTGATTGAATACCTGTTAACAGGTCTCTAGAAAAGTACTAAAACATAGAGGAAACTTTGTCAGAATTTCTGTATAAATTATATTCATTATGTTGTGTGTTATATTTTTGTTGTTTTTTTTATTAAATTTATGCATTACGAGCAAATCTTAGTTTCCTATTTTAGATTCAATACAATGATCAAAGTACTAATTGTTGTTTTGAATCTTGAATTGTCCGGTTGGATAGTTTGAAAAGATTCATTTTTTTATACTTGATTAATACGTAGTGGTTAAGTCTCATCTTAAATTTATTTAAATTTTGGTTTAGTGCATTTCGTATTGTTTCTCTGGGTGCATACTTGATTGTGGTGAACTTGATGTCACCATTTCATTTTGTGTACTTAGAAAACAATGCGAAATGTTGTCGAAATTTTGTTAAATTTAAGATATAAGACTAAACCTGTACGTATTAATCAAGTTTAAGAAAATGTCTTTCTGAATAGGACAGGGCCACACCTTGTATAAAAAAGTGAGATTTACATGCATTAAAAAGTTTAGTTTATGGATCACAGTACAAAGTTATGGATCGTAGTTGGATTAATTCTAGACAGACAACTGATTAGTATCAGAATGGAGTGGAAGAGTGTATCCAATTTGTGAAAAGAAATCTTTTTGATAGTGGTGGGTTCTTCTATTGTCCTTGTGTTAATTATTTGAATGAGAGGTGACTACAAATTGAGAAAATACGGGAGCATGTTCTTTGTGATGGGTTTTGCAAGAGTTATACAACATGGACATGGCATGGTGATTAGACATGTCGAGAGTGTCTCAAACAGATAGAGCAAGTTGATGTACCTATGGACGATCAACTAGAGGACATGATCCGTGATATTGGACCGAAGTCTTTTCAGCTAGCTCATGTGTATGACACTTTGTGCAGTGATGCAGATAAAACTCTATATCTGAGCTACACTAAATTCACACAGTTGTCAACAGTTTTAAGATTGGTGAATGTGAAGGCAAGAAATGGGTGAAGTGATAAAAGTTTCATTGAATTACTTGAGTTGTTGAATGAAATGCTTCCAGAAAATAACACGTCGTTGAGACATAACTATGAGGCAAAGAAAATGTTGTGTCTGATGGGATTGGAATACAAGAAAAATACATGTATGCCCTAATGTTTGCTTATTGTACAGAGAAGAGTTTGAAGAGTTGCACAGTGTGGGATGTCACAGTATAAAGTGAAGGATGATGATTGTAATAGTGATGAGAGCACAAAGGAGGGTCTTTGCAACATCTTGGGGGCCGACAAGGGTGAGGAGTGATTGTCAATGCAAAAAAGATAAGTCATAGACAAGGAGTGGCTCCTAGCAAGCTTCCAACAAGAAGGACACATGAATGAATCAAATACACATCAGAATGAGAGGGATACAGAGGCTATGCAGGTATGGAACTATACAATTGAGGATAGCTTAAAGTAATTAATAAGTGTTACCTATACCAACAAGATGCATCTACTTTTTGGTAGCTTATCATTTAAGAACTACATAGTTAAGTGTGCTTGACTTGAAACAATTTTGGGATGGGTGACCTTCTAGGAAGTTTCCTAAGAAGTGTGTGAGTGAGGACAAAGCAAGCTAAAAAGTCTTGTGTTAGTTTATGGGGACAGTCTTCAATCTTGAAAGTGGTGGCGAGGCATTATAGTTCCCCTGCAAAGGTGTTATGGTATCTTCCAATAACTTCAAGGTTTAAACGATTATTTGCTAATGTAGATGATGCGAAGAAAGTTATGTGGCATGCAGATGGGAGAAAATGTGATGGGCATCTTCGCCATTCTGCTGATTCTCCCCAATGGAAGAAAATTGATCTTTTGTTTCCTTCCTTTGGGATTAAGGCAAGAAACCTTAGGCTTGGACTTGCTAGGGATGGAATGAATCTTTATGATAACTTATCTAGTAAGCACAATTCATGGCCTGTTCTCCTAGTTATTTACAATTTACCTTCTTGGTTGTGTATGAAGTGAAAATATGTTATGTTATCTATGATGATTGCGAGTCCAAGATAGCCAAGAAATGACATAGATGTCTACCTACGTCCCTTGATTGAAGATTTGAGAATGCTGTGGGATGAAGGTGTTAATGTGTATGACGGATATCGTCATGAAAATTTCATGTTGCGTGCAATGTTATTCTGTACCATCAATGATTTTCCAGCATACGGAAACTTGAGCGGGTATAGTGTTAAAGGGCATAATGCTTGCCCTATCTGTGAAGAAGACACATGTTACGTACAACTTAAACATGGAAAGAAAATAGTTTTCATTGGTCATCAAAAATTTCTTAGGTCTAATCACCCATATCTTAGACTTAAAAAAGCTTTTAATGGATGTCAGGAGGATGGTATTGCACCACCTATTTTAACTGGTGAGCAGGTTTATGAACAGGTGAAAAACATCAACGTTGACTTTGGAAAGACCTAAAAGAAAGGTGTTGAGAAAAACTTGTGGAAGAAGAGGTCAATATTCTTTGATCTTCCATATTGGTGCGATCTAGATATTTGACGTTGTTTAGATGTCATGCATGTTGAGAAAAATGTATGTGACAGTGTAATCAACACTCTTCTTAACATTAAAGGCAAGACAAAGGATGGTTTGAATGCTCATCAAGATCTGGTTGAGATGGGTATACCCCTCCACTTAGGTCCATAGACAATGGGTAAGCAGACATATTTGCCCCCAACATGTCATACCTTGTAAAGGGAAGAGAAATCAAGTTTCTGTAAGTGTCTACAGGGCCTGAAGGTGCCACAAGGGTACTCTTCAAATATCAAGAGCCTTGTGTCACTAAAAGATCTCAAATTTGTTGGGTTAAAGTCGCATGATTGCCACATATTGATGCAACAACTCCTACCAGTGGCTATTTGTGACATATTACCTAAAAAAGTTAAACATGCCATTACAGGACTATGCTTATTCTTCAATGCCATATGCAGCAAAGCCATTGACCCTATGAAGTTGGATGAGTTGGAAAATGAAGTTGCTATTATATTGTGTCAGTTAGAGATATATTTTCCTCCTTCATTTTTTGACATTATGATTCACTTAATAGTTTATCTAGTGAGAGAGATTAGAATGTGTGGTCTAGTTCATTTAAGGTGTATGTATCCTGTAGAACAATATATGAAGATCTTGAAAGGGTACGTCAAGAACCCATACCATCCAGAAGCATCTATTGTTAAGAGGTACATTGCTAAAGAAGCCATTGAGTTTTATACAGAATACTTGTTAGAAATTGAACCTGTAGGCTTCTTAAATCTCATCATGAGGGAAGATTTTTTGGTAAGGGTACTTGTGGTGTAAACGTTAAGTCAATGAGTCGAGAGGAAGTTTTGCAAGCACATTTATATATATTGAATAACACTGATGAAGTTGAACCTTACTTTTCTGCTCACAAAAACATTGTCAAGAAAAAGAACCTTAGAATGCTAGAGAAATGGCAGTTGAATGAGCATAGCAAAACATTCTTAAAGTGGTTTAAAGAACAAGTTTCTAATGATTATAATGCTTCTGGCACATTAAGATGGCTAGCATACGGACCTAACTTTGATGTCATATGTTGGACTGGATACAATATCAACAAGTTTTCCTTCTATACAAAGCCATTGGATGAGAAGAGTATCGTGCAAAACAGTGGAGTAATGGTTGTGGCTGAGTCCATGCACTTATCTAGTTCAAAAGATAAAAAAAAACCCCGTTATGGTATCTATGTGTTACTTTGGATTTATTGAAGACATATGAAAGGTTGACTACACAAAATTTAAAGTGCTGTTTTTAACTGTAAGTGAGTTGACAGTAACACCGGTGTGCAAATTGATGAATTAGGGCTCACATTGGTAGATCTTAGCAAGGTAGGTTATAAGCAAGAGCCTTTCATTATGGCATACCAAGAAAAACAAGTTTTTTATGTTAGCAATCCTTCTAACAAGAGATGGTCAGTGGTTCTCCAAGGAAGAAACGTGCATGCTGGTGATGAAGAAGAAGATTCAAATGTCAATTTTATTGAGATTCCTTCATTCTCAACACAGATGCCCACTTTTATTGATGAAAATGAAGTGGATGATGTACATGTCACACATGATGATCATCACGAAGGGATATAGGAGAACATTCGTACTTGACAATGTTAGTAACTTACTCATGTGTATGTTATTGTATATTCTTGTTGACGTTATTTTTTATTTTATCGTTTAATTTTTTTTGGTTGGTATGTTTATCTTTGAAAATTGCAAATTTTATGAATGTGGTACTAACATGGGCTTTTTTTTTTCCTTTTCTAAATAGGCATATAATTGAATCTTCCACTAATCCATCTTATGAGTCCACAAAAAAAAGGTAGGCGAGGTACACACCTAAAAGAACTAACTCTAAGTCAAGCTAGTGATCATCTAATACCAATTCAGTTTGACATGCTTAGTGGGGCACCTAAGGGGGAAAATGCCACAAAATTCATTAGTTTTACGGGCGTTCTTGCTCGTAGTAAGGTCTCTATCCTTTATGAGGATTAGGACAATGTAGAGGAGAGTGTGAAGAATAAAATTTGGCAAACTATCACGGTATTTTACTTTTATAGTCTCAAATATATAAATTGTATTTAATCATATTATTATCATACATTGACTATACAATTTTATTTTGTAGTTGACCTATGATGTTCCACATAATGCCATGTGGAAAAAGAAATTGCTATCACTTGCGGCTGAGTGTTGGAGGGCATTTAAGACACAACTCACTACAAGATACATATATGGAAAATTGAAAGACACTTCTCCTTGTGAGAAGTATGCATTTTTGGATGAGGATATATGGGCAAAGTTAGTAGAAAGCCAAGAGGATCCTGCCTTTTGGGTTTAGTTGGAAACATATTTTTTTGGTAATCATACAACAACATCTGATAAAATTTTATTGAATTTAATAGTGTCTTATTATTCACAAAATAAGAGAAAAAAGGGACAAATCATTGCATCAAAGAATGTCCACCCCATAGATTGTCTTGTGGGGGGTATAAGTTGCTTAAGTAAAAGATGATAATTGATAAGGTGAGGGAACGTCAACTGATTCTGCTTCAGACATTGCTCCTCCATCACCACTGCAATGATGGGATAAATGAAAGGTCGCCCGCACGCTAAAATCGGGAGGGTATACATCTGGGGAGACGTGGATTATTGTTGAAAAGATTGTAAGTAATTTTTAGTTTAAATTGTAATTATAACTTGCTATGTCATATTTCTTACACATTTCTTGAATTATATGTTGTAGGATTCACTAGTTGAGCAGACCTCACAAGGTACATTTGTTCCGCATGGACGTGAGGATATATTAACTACTGCTATTGGGAGACTAGGGCACCCTAGTAGGGTTCATGCTGCTGAACGAGGTGGTGGCATTCGTGATTACTACAGACCACCTTCACGTAGTGGGCCCACCTCAGGAATTGTCACCAAGGAAGACATGGAGCGAATCATGTAGAAGATTAGAAATAAGCTTAAAGAGTAGTTGAGACGAAAGATTAGAAATGAGCTGACATCTTTGGGTCTATCACAACAAAATACAAATGTCCATCCAAAACAAGCTCATACTCCTATACCTGTTAGCACAAAGGGAAGTTGTGCTGCTATTGATCCTTCTGGGGAGGAGATTGACATTGATATCCATGAATAGTGTCAATTATATGTTGATGGAGAGCCTGTTCGTTTAGTGGCCATTGGAAGAGTATATAATTTGGGGCCTACCATACATCACAGGACTGTTGATGTTGATATGGCGAGGGTGGTGGTTGAACAAATATAGGATGCATATGCTGAAGTCCTTGTGCCTACCGAGGAGGTTTAGACTGTGAGACAGGCCCCTAAACAGCTCATTCAATGGCTCAGACGCCTTATAAAGGTTATATCAGCCAAGGTATAATCAAATTTCATCTTAAGTTATTTTTTTCTCTAATTAGAAATTGAAATAATTTCATTGTATTTTATAACATTATTTTATATTTACTTTTTTTTATAGGATGTTCAAGTGTCTAAGAAAGATGTTCCACCTAAAAAATTGGAGCTCCAAGTTGATCCAATAACACATTTATGGCAGATAGCATCTAGTATGGGGACGAATGTTGTACAAATAGATTGGGAACTGACATTCCTTGGCAGATCCAATGATGTTGACCTATGGATCACCTAGAAGGATGTACTAGAAATATGTACTAGCAATGACATGTTAAATATCTCAATTCTACAATTATGGTTGTTGTTAGTTTAATTTTTTTTGTAAACCTCTTAAATAAGCATCTCATTATTATAATTAACATTCAGTTGTATATTTGAGGTATATGCATCATCTCTGTCTCTCAAAGGGCGAAGAGAACATATATGGATTTATTGACCCGTTCCCTATTAGAAGATAGGGAATAAGGACAAGGACTCTGAGGCTTACATTCAGAATTGGATGTATAATGGACAAAAATAGTGTTACCTAGCACCGTACTTGCATTGGTAAGCACAAGCTATTTCTCACTTAATTGAATTTAAATGATATTTGAATCTCGTCACCTATATTGTTTTCAAATGCAGCTCGCATTGGTAATTGCTAATTATTTGTCCTAGGGACAATGTTGTGGCCTTGTTGTGTTTGTTGCACAAGAAGCCCAACAAAGAATTGAAACAACTAATAGAAAGGTGAGTTGTTATTTATAATATATTTCATTTGTGCTTCGTATTATAATTTTGAAACCTATATAAATTACTTTGCTCGTTATTTTTTTAATCAGAGTCATGATTGGATATTAAACATTGGCAAGTAGGCACGTGTCATTACGAAGGAAGCCTAGTTGGTTTTTCCTTTATGTAAGGAATTTACAACTGCATATTCAATTACAATTTCTAATAGTTTCTACAATCATTTCTAGAAAAAAAGACTATCATTGATAGGCTAACAAACAAGTAAGGATCTATGGGTGTGGATATTATGTTATGAAACATATGTTAACCATAGTTTCAGCAGATATTGTGGATTCATGGGACAAGGTAATATATTTTTCATCCAGTTACAATAATACTTATAATTTTAATAGTTGGTTAGGTAATGATTTATCTTCTATTTTTTTATGTCACAGTTATTTATTAACAAGGAACCATTCCCACATGAGGACTTGCTAGACATCTGTCGACATTAGGCAACATTTTTCCTTGAAATAAGTAATAGATAGTTTGTTTAGAATGACTTCAGATAGATAAAAGAATAGTAGTTTTTTTATTTTATACATTTCAAAGTATATTATGAAGTTTTTGTTGGTTAATGTAAGTTATAAATGAATTTATTGATATATTGGCTATTTTTGTGGTATCTATTTCTAAATATATAATAGTAGATAATTATATAATTAAATATTAATTAAATTAAATAAGTTTTGGGCTTTTAAGAAGATATTGGACTTCCTTAAGGCTTCCATGTCAAAACCCATAAGAATTGATTTTTTTACAAAAAATTTCATAATTTTTATTTATTATATAATTTTTTATAATTATTTTATGCAAAATGGTAAATAATTGCTTAATAAATCATTTTTATATTAAATAATTGCCATTTTCAAAAATTTTAAAACTTTTACCTTTGAATAAAATTTTTCTAATTAAAATAGACATTATAATTTTTTTTCAAAATTTTTCTAAGCCAAAAGTGTCTAATTGGCCTTTTGCAGTCAATCAAGGATATTTTGGACATTTCACACAAACAAATTCAATTAATTTTCATAAATTTTAAAAATTATATTTTATTATTTTAAGCATATTTCTAAATTAAAAATAAATTTTAAACCTTTTCATTTACTTTTATTAAAAATCTACACCAAAAGTATATTCATTATTTTGAACACTACATACTCAATTTTTTAATTCAACCCAAATTCTTAAAAAAAATGTTGAATAAATAAGGAACTGATAAGCAGAAATGAGGGTGTTACAAGCCCAAATAGTTTGAAATCTTTTGAGTAATACACCTCCTATCCTTGATACACTTTTAAGCCCAATTCACACTCTCCCAGTGGGCCCGCAATACAAATTCTAATAATTTTTTTACATCAGTATAACAACATTGTAAGAAATAATAGGAGTGTAATTCAAATAAAAAAAGGTAGAAGCTAAGTCCAAATAATAATAATAATAAAAAAAATAAAAAAAAGGATCTATGGCCTATTTAACGATAGTACACAAGTCACAACTAGAAACAATCTAGCTGAAAAAAATATTATAATTTGTAGTGTAGGCCTAATAGGAGAGCGTGAATTGGGTTAGATATGTATCAAGGATAGAAGATGTATCACCCAAAAGATTCAAACCAATTGGGCTTAATCTCATTATCCTTATATACACTTTGACTTGTCTAATGTGGGACTTTAATAATTTAACAGTTACCTATACGTTTTTCATCTTCTTATATTACTTTCTACCTTTTAACAAATTTTACCAAAATTGACTGGGCCATTTCAGCTATTTGTTTTAGAAACCAACAAAAGCCAATAGTTAATCAATTTTATGCAATTAAGAAGGTATAATCTTTTTGTGGACTCAATTTTGCATTAAAGAATTTCAGAAGAATAAAATATGGAAGGCCAACTAAATATTGTACTAATTGGAGATTGAAAATTATTGAAATGTTTTATTAATTAGCCTTCATTGTAAACAAAGCTATTAATAATAGGTTTTCACCTTAATGCTGCTGTTGTACACCAAAACATAGCCATTTATAAAATGCCTTAAAATTCAAAGGCATGTACTATTATGTTGGGTTTTGTAACGGGTCTTGTTTGACAAAGCTTTGGCCATGCTTTCAAAGATGGAAGACAGTGTTTTCATTCCCTAAGAGTAGCATGTCTACCAATTTCACCACAGCGGCTTACTTGAAATCATAATAACCAATTTTTAGTCAATAATGTTGTAATTTATGTCATTTGTGGGATGTAGCAATTTATAACAGCTCATTAGTCTTGAGCTTTATTATGTACGATTTATCAAATGAATTATGTATCCATTCTTCGAAGGAATTGATCTAGAATGTAATTTAATGCTGAATGGCTATTTCAAAAAAACTCTAAATCATTGTTAAAGGTCTTAAAGTCAGCCATTACATATTGGTCACCTTTATGATTGTTAAAAAATCGTATGTAATTTGAGCTTTGAAAAGTCAATATCAATTTACAATTTATTGCTCTGAGGCATTACCTTAAATTTTCATCTGAAATGGTCAAGCATAATAATATCCCTCTAGGCATACAACAACAAAATTGCTTATTCTATTGTATATGCTGATGTGGAAAAACTGCAAGTATACAGTTATCGTCAAGTAATAAAATATCGAATCGACAGGGACTGTGTGTTTGGTTTTGTAATTATCGCAATTTAATAAAAATAAAACAAAGAGAGTTTGATTTAGGAATGTAGGTTTTTAGGGTAAAGGAAAAGAATCAAGAACTAGGAATTTAATTAAGCAAGAAAATAAAATTGATAATAATTTAATGAAGAAAACTTCTAGGATCGAGGTTCACCCTATGACGCTTACTAAAGTAATTCTCTTTTTTTGTGCTTCTACTTGTTCTTCTTAAGGGTGAATTAACCTAAGGTACCTTCCGTTCTCTTTCAAGATACGAAGGGGTGTCTAATCAAATTAGCCCCTTACTTTCATGGTGGTTGTCTTTAATTAGACCCAATGAGTTCTTTGTTAATTCAATTAATCCCTAAAGGTTTCACCTACTTTCATGGTAGACCTAGGTTTTTTCCCTATAGTTTCGGTATTTAAGTTCACCTCCCGGTTCTTTCCCAAATCCCTAAGGTTATGTAGAATGTAGCCAATTCATTTCACAATAATGAAAATCGATAAAGAAGAAATCAAGAGAGAAACAAGCATTGCACAAGGAAAAAAGAAATCAATTCATTAAGCATTCATAGGGCTATGCCCAATCCTAGAACAAAGATGACTACTCACACAAAGTCATGGAAAACAAACAAGAAAGAAAAGCATTCAAACTGGAAAAGAAAAGAGAAGGAGATTCCAATCCAAAGCTCTCGCTCTAAGCTATCAAGAACCAAGGTTCGAATCCTTTTTCCTAAGCCTAAGAAGTCTATTTAAGTCCCTAAGTACAAAAAGGGTCCAAGCCCAAACTAAAAAGAAATAAAAAAATAAGAATAGTTTTCGTCAGCAACATGCCACAGGCAGGCAATGGCGCTCTCTGAAAGCCCCTGTGGCATTTTCTTGGAATTCGTCACGGGTGTAGCATTTACCACAGGTAGACCATGGCGCTCTCTGGTTGCTCCTGTGGCAAATTGTTGAATTCTACCACACCTGTGGCAATGGGCATGGTTAGCCTGTGGTGCTTTCTAGTTGTAGGGTTTACTCTTCTCTTCATTTTTCTTCAATAATATCTTCATTGCTTTCCTGGGCTTCAAATTACTTCTAGTTTAAATCTTTAAGTTCCAAAGGCAACTTGATACATGCCAAATCCTTCCTAAAAATCCACCAAAAACACAAAAACACACCTCAAGCATTCTAAGTGATTGATTGAAGGAAATAAAGGAAGTTAGTACTAAAACTACTCCCAATAAGCTAAAATGCATGCAAACCTACATGGACAAAGAGGTAAATAATTGTATAAAATGCAACACATCATATGCCATTGCCAATAGTAAGAAATAGTTTATGGTTAAATCACTATGAGCTCTAATGGTGCCCATTCATTTGCATCTAAAACTATGAGCATTCAGCAGAGGTGTACTAAGATTGATATACATCCAGCTTTGGTTACACACACATCAAAAAAGTTGATCCTTGGAATAAAAAGTAATGGTAAAGGCAAATGTAAATTAAAAGTATATGAATGCCACGGGAAGTCTTACTTTGGTATTGAATATGAATAAGGCAAATTCTAGCAGGTTTAAAAAAGAATTGCTAATTACATGTCCATTAGACATGGGCATCATATATCCTTTTGTACTTGTTCTCATGTTTAATTTTTTTTCCCTCAACAAACAGAAGAAAAACAAGAGTCAATACCAAGATATTAGCAATGAAATAACAATCACAACTGGAGCTACAAAACTGACAGAACAATCAACCTATTCAGTAAAGAGTATTTTGTGAAAATAAGACTCTATCTTTATCTGCATATATAAAATTGTCACACATGACACATGTTTTGTAGTTTTCCTTGCCCTGCAAAATTTCTTTTTTGTGCCTGCATTTGCATATCATGTCATATAATGCATTTGACCTCATATTATGCATTTTACCTAGGTAACATCTATGAGACATAGATGCGTAACAGGACTAACAATGACCACATTAGCATGTTTAGATTTGCTTAAACTAGATTTAAACCATGATGTGTGTGTGATAATAAGACGGATTAAATTTTCATTATTTTTAATTAATTCATAAAAATGTGAATTTCCCACCACAAAAATTTGATAATCCAATGTGAATGTGCTGAGGTAGTAATTTTGGTATCATGTCATACAAATATTTCTTAATGAATTCATTTCTATTATTTTTCAATTTACTTCTCTTTTGTTTGTACCACATCAAATAATTGTTTCTCTATGCATTTATAAATGAACAAATTGATCTTAATAAGTTGTTGCAACATTTATTAGTACAAAAATTTCAGCACATGAAAGGCCTTGGATTTTTTCCTCATTTTTTCAACATTATTGTAGCACACAATTAAATTAATCTTTTGCTTTTCCTTTTTGGCACCAAAGAAAAGTTGATCTTTCAAAATAGATTCATGGCATGATATTAAAAAATTGCAAGTTCCATCTTCAATAGCTATGAAGGAAAACTAAGTTATAAAATAAATAATAAATTCTAAAATCATTTAAAAAACATGAAAAATAAATAAATAAATAATAAACATAAAATAAAATTAGCATTCATCAATTTCCTTTTTTTTATTCTATCCTTTCTTGTTTGTTATGTGGAATAAATTTTCAAAAATATTCAAATTAATGCTAATTAATTTCTTTTTTATTTTTTATTTTGCTTACTTATTGTTGGTTATTGTAGAAATTGTTAATTTTCTATTTTTTTTTGTAATTGATTAATTTAGGCGTGATGTTTTGTTAATCCCACATGTGTTGGAAGTTTCTTTGACCAGCTGATAAACTTTAGTAAAGATATTGGCATGGAGCATGATCACAAGCAAGCAAATTCTGAGTTGCATAGGGAAGTGTAACACTCCTTTAATTATAATTCATATTAATTTAATTATTACTTTAAGTTGATGAAAATGTGAGTAATTTTTTTTTTTTTTTATACTAGCAGAACAGAATTTAGAAATAGAAGTGAAATGATAAAAACTGCTTATGTATATATATATATCCAACTGTACATCATGGTTTAAGTAATACATAATAGTCAAAGAGAAAACAAAGTACATTAAAAGATATATACTACCTAACCCAATATATACATAAAAAAAGGATCCTATACAGAGCAGTGTTTATCTACCCTATCCCTTAAGAAAATATTATAAACTAGGTCTTCAAATTTGGAGAAGTATCCTCTGGCTCTTCCTCAGCATCATCAGGCATTGTTATCATCTTCAATAATCACGATTCAACATGCATAACAAAAATAATGGAGTGAGGTGATTTGTTCTAAATCACTTTCACATGTATGGTAGGAATTTAAATACAATTAATGAAGGGAACCTAGGGTTTATTCTAAGTTATACTACACTACCCTTGACTTGGTATGGATCCATACTTCCCATCAGTGAGTAATAGTTCTTAACAGAACCTGGGAAGTGACTGGAAGTACATATACTTCATCAACATCATCACATGGTATAGTCCTCATCATCAATGAGGAACAAATATCAGTCAGGACGTCCATTTATAGAGGTATACTCTCAAACCAATCCTGGAATGCTGAGCAGTTGTTGGGGTTATCGAGCTTGGTCAGGTGAATATCCCAGCTCACGGGCACTACCCTAGCTATTAGGACTTTCACCACTCGATGCCTACCCCCGAGACCTCCCAAATGGGTCCCTGCCTTTCATTCCTCAGCGTACCAAACTGTAGCTTTCCTAACAGGGTGTCATGCCACTGCATGTCCCTTGCTTTACATTACTCACTAATATATTAATTTCTAAAGGTTTATTCTGGTCTCAAGTATTTGAGCACCAATATAATTTCTACTAATATCTCTGCCTTATATTACAGAGATTTGATCCATACATATCATTCACATAAGTCATAATTCAAATTAAAGCACATAAGCAATAATTCAATAAAAATAAAGATATACAAATTAAAATAAAGACTGATAATTAAGAAATAAATCATAGAATGGTCAAAAAATTCCATAAAAATAATTTTTAAACTTAGAAAAATAATTAGAATTTTATCATGAATTTTTAGAATTTTTTCAAAAATTTTTGAAATTCAGTATTTCTAAGAAAAATGTGTCCACAGGCACTTATAGAGCACAATTAGAAGTACTAAATAAGCTTTAAAATTTATGAAATTTTTACAGATGGTCTATTAGTGTGTCTAGACCTTACCTGAATGATAAGAACTTAAACTGAAATTTCTATAGTAGTTTTCTAAAAATAAATTCATAAATAGCTCATAAAATAATTTCTATCTTTAGTTTCATATTATGAGATTTATGGTTTATTTCTTCTACTAATTTTGCTAAACTAATTGAGTATTACTAAAATTTGATAATTTAATAATTTAATTATTTATCATAATAGCTAAATTTTTTTTTCTAAATTTGGGCAGTATAACAGCTTAGTAATTCTACTGTAATTGTTTAAATTCGAGCAGTATAACAACTTAATAATTATACTATGGTTGTCTAAATTTGAGCAGCATAACTACTTAATAAGAGTATTTTAATTATCTAAAATTGAGTAGAGTAACATCTTAGTAAATGCATTTTAATTTTCTAAAAATGAGCAGACTAACAGCTTAGCAAGTGCATTTTAATTTTCTAAAATTGAGCAGAGTAACAGCTTGGTATAATTTAATAATTTAAATTTGAGCAAAATAATAACTTAGCAAAATTTAAAGTTTAACATCAAATAATATAACAATAATATTAATAGTAAAACTAAAGCCTAAACGGGTTTAGGGGAAAACCCTTCCTACCAACATGCAAAGTAATTGAAAATTAGAACCAACCCCACTCCCCCCATTACCTCAAAGAGTTGGTGAAGTTGTTGGTACAGAGTTCCTAGGAAGAGGATTTTTACTAGTTATCGGAAAACTAGTAGAATTTTAGCATAAAAACAAAGTAAAAGAAAATTTTCTAAAGAGAGAAAATTTCTCTATGGAAGCTTACGGTGGTGAAAGGAGGAATGGGATGAAAAATTCAGTTCTAAGTGATGGCTATTTATAGGAAAAAAATGAACCTAGGTGTCCATAGAGTTATGTCATCCATGATGTCAAAAATGCAATTTTTATTTTTTTTATTAGGGACACATATTCATATAGGGGATGAATCACCCCTTCCTAGAGCTGGTACGTGGGATAGCAGCTGTCCCAAATATTTGCAGTATAAATTTTGACTGTTAATTAATTAGCCGATACCGATAAAATCGCCTAAACTTGAAAAAAATAACTTTTAATACCAAAATAATTAATTTAGATATAAATCTGAACAAATGTAATATTTTTCATCAAAATAATTTCTAAAAGTAAATTTTAATTTTTTTCGAATTATAAATATATATATTATATATTTTAAGCTTAGAAAATTCATATTAAATTCATTTTAATTCAATAAATCCTCAAATTTTTATGAAAATTCTAAAATTACATATTTTACCTAGAAATGTATTAAAAATATCATTTTCATCATTTTTGGATGTCAAACCAATACTGAGTTGGTTATTTGACAACTAGGGGTATTTTGGTCATGTTGTACAGGAATTTCAGAAAATTCCCAAAAAATTCCCAAAATTATATTTTAATACATATGACATGATTTTAAACTCAATTTGACATTTTAATATCAATTGAATATTTTTCTCATGTCAGCCCTTAATATTGACAAATAAGGACAAAATTGTCATTTTCGAATTTCTCCGGGCTTCAACTTAGAAAAATTATTGAAAATCACGATTAGATAGTTTTCAATATTCTAAGTTTAACTGTGGGGATCAGAATTTTTAGATTCCTTCCCGATTTTTCAGAATTAAATATAGAATAAATAAATAAATAAAACAATTAATTAAATAAAAGTGAGGGTGTTACAGGAAGAACGATGCAA
Source organism: Spatholobus suberectus (assembly GCA_004329165.1). Lineage (NCBI taxonomy): Eukaryota > Viridiplantae > Streptophyta > Magnoliopsida > Fabales > Fabaceae > Spatholobus > Spatholobus suberectus. Next base: position 115,706 of record QUWT01000285.1, on the reverse strand, counting down.
TAGGCAACTGAATCATACTTCTTGAAGTATAGTAGGAGAAATTGAAGTTCAAAACCAAATCAAGTAGTAATTAGTAAGCCCAAAATGTGTTAGAATAAACTTATCTTAGGAGTTAGGATTTAGGATTTAGGACTTGACTGTTGGGATCCCTTACTAGTTATTTAATGCTTGTTTCAAAGCATCAACTTGTGAAAGCGGATATTTTAGAAGTCATCCTAGAAGGGAACAGGTATAGACAATTTTTCTCCTCTTGTTTTGGTTAAAATTGAAGGCCTTTGTTATTTTTTATGTCCATTGTCATTTTTGACATTGTATTTGCTCTTCTGTTTTCAGTTTGATCTATGGAAAAATGAAAAAAGTTTTTTTTTTTTTTAAGAAAATTGAAGTTATGTAGACTAGAAAAAGGAGGTGTACTACTAATTTCATTGATGAAATATTCAAATGGTAAGCTATACAGTGCTTTCTGTAATGCTGGAAGTAGTATTTCATATTACAATTGTTCACAGTTTTGCAAGCATTTCAAGGACCCAATTCCATAATAAATTTTTCTTTTGATTTTATCAATCCTATATATTGAAGTTTGATTGTATGATCTATCAAATCTTTACTCATCTTTTCCTTGTTTTGATGCTTTGGGAAATATTGCAGACTTTGTTATGAAATTGCATTTTGGGTGACCTCATAAAATGTTCTGGTAGAATTTTAGATGGATAATACTCAAGATAATATTCTAAACATTGTATCATGTTATGGGATAGCTTTACAATAGACTGTAATGCTTGTCTTATCCTGTATTGGTCGGTTGTAGCAATAGAAAATAAGGAGTTTTAACACTTCTGGAAACTGAGTTACAAATTAGTTTGTCAAATAAATTATGGAATTTACTTTCCAGAATGGGGATATTGTTGAAAAAAATAAATAAAAGGAGAGCATAAATAGTAATTGCCTTGTTGTATTTTATTTTGTATCTTTCTTAATGGATTTTATTATAATTGGCTTGTTATTCAATTTTAGACCTTAGCCCATTTTGTGTTAATTTTTTTTCTCTAATCTTTCAAGACCACCTAAGGCCCAAAACATCACACCCCCCCCCCCCCCCCCCCCCCCAAAACTCATTCACAGCTCAAGCCTTCTCCCTCTATGTACGTGTTAACACCCAATTTTGTCCAAATAATTAAAAGTTAAATTAAAAAAATGAGAAAATTTAGAACAAAAAAAAAAGAAACAAATAAAAGAGAGAGACAGAGGAATCAATAAAAAAGTTATTTACTATTAAATTTTGTTAAATCTAAAATAAGATCAAAATTTTATTCTTGTTAGTTCCTAGAAGGCATAAAAAGAAAATATAAAATGAAAGAAAATTAAAAAAAAAGAAAAAAAGAAAAAATGGTAAAAAATAGTAAAAATTTAAAACAGTAAAAGACAAAACAAAAAACATTCTCTCTTATGTAACAAACCTGTTGAGGCACAACACTGGCACTCCTATTTTCTCTCTCTCTTTTACGTAACAAACCTGCTTATTTTACGTAACAAACCTGCTTAGGTCCAACACTGACACTCCTATTTCTCTCTCTCTTTTGCGTAACAAACTTGCTTAGGCACAACACTAGCACTTCTATTTTCTCTCTCTCTCCCTCTCCCTCTCGTAACGATTCTGTTCACTCTCTCTCTCTCGTAACGATTCTGTTCCCCTACACACTCATCCTCTCAACACTCACTCACACTGGTACCGAACCTTCTCAAAAATAAAAAGCACGAGCACACTCTAGTGTTGGAGGGCCAGCCACCCACAACAGTACACTCACCGCATAGGCCCTTTCTTCAGCCTCTTTTCATTATTCTTTCAGATTTTTTCAACTTTCTCATGCATACAATATACACACAGCACTCAACTCTCTCCCTTAAAAAAAAAATCCATTTCTCTCACCACCGATTCATACACCGAAAAGAGACACACCAGCAAAAAGCATTTTCTTTCTCGTAATAACCCTCTTAGCATCACTCTCTCTAAAGAAGAATCCATGGCAGTCTTCTTTGATCCTCCCTAAACATGTCGCACCACACCATGCATTCGTGAGCAGCACCTACAGAACTGCGTCAAGCCACAGCAACCACCATCATCTACCCACAGTCACCCACTGCATGGAATCATGCCATGTTCTCTTCTTCAGTTCTCAGTACCACATAGCCAACACAACCAACAGACGCATATCATGCTCTGCAACCAAACACAGATCCATCACAGCACCTCTTCACGTCACTGTACTTCTGCATTTGCTGGTATAATTACATCTCAGGTTTGCCTTTTCGACTTAGCACTCACGGCTTGGTCTGAATGATACTTGATATATTATTTGCTTGATATTTTGCCTTGCTGTTGTGATTACTTAAACGTTCCCAGACCTGTTTTCCCATTTGTATTGGTTTATATGTTTATTTTCAGTTTATTCATATTATCAACGTGATACCTAATGCTTGTTTGGTTGAATTTGGGTTTGAACTTTCATATTGTTTTATTTGCCCAACGCATTGTTTGGTTATGGATTCGAATGGTAGTGGTTTTATTTTCTGGATTCATTGATTTTAAAATTGCTGTTTCGGTGTCTCTTTTGCTTATATTGGTTTGTCTTTTTGTGCTTTTTGACTTCTTTTCATGTTTTATTATTCTCATACTTTTGGATGGTGTGGTTTATAAGGGACCGCTAAATGTTAGGATTTTATATATCAACTTAAATAATGTTGATGGCTTTCGCTGGTGAGCCTCGTATTAAATATTGAAATGGGTTTTAATTCATGCCTTTAATATGTCTAAAAATAATTGTCACTGTATCATTGCCAAAAGATTCACAAGTGTGGTTTTAAAATATAAATAAAAAAGAACTAGTAAAATTAATAATAGAAAAAAAGCTACTTTAAGCATAAAAATCGAAATTAGCTTTCCATTCCACTAAACTAAGTTCAACAAAATAGCCTAGCAAACTTTGGAACAAAACTAAAAAAATTAATTAAGCTTGTGGCAAGCAATTGCCAAATGACAACACTGTATATTCAATCAATAATAACAGTAGTCACGCAGGTAGTTCAAATTGTATGGTTCAAATTATGAATCAAAAAATTGTATAGTTCAAATTGCATTTCAACAAGGGTATACGACTTTAAATACATCCCAAGTATAATTATTAACTTCCAAATAAAGGCTAGGGTTTAAATGTTACCAACAATTTAAGTTTCGACCACATACTAAAAGGAAACTATGAAAGGTTAAAACCAAACTAAAAATAAAAAATAAAAGATTTTGTCTTAACACCTTTAATGCACTAACAAAATAAATCAAGTTACGATGGCAATGCAACTTAAGACCCATCCAAACCTTTTTCTTATTCTTTGATAATAATTATAGTTTCCAGAGAGTAAACTCATTATAGTTCTGAAGTGTAAATTCAAACAAGTTAGACAACAACAGTTTTGAGTTTTAACCATGGCCATAATTCTTTTTATACTTTCCTTCAACACATGACTTGGGACGGTCTATTTTATCAAGTTTGAAAGGAACATCAAAAGAATATGCAATTGCTAATTAAGATAATGCATCATTACAAAATGGTTCAAACCATGAACATGACAATTTTCTCAACTAGTACATCAACACAACATTCACAAACAAAATTTATAAGTTTCAACTAATCACATTTTTCTTAAATCATTTTTTTTTTTTGTAGATGAAAATAATTTATTGAAAAAGAAGACATTCAAAACAAAAGGATCAAGACTCCTAATAGCACCAAACAAAGATAAAATAAAATAAAGGTATTGAAAGTTAAAACAAGAAGAAATCTAGTTATAATATGGGTCAAACAAATTATAGCGTGCAATATTCAAGTAGTACTAAAAGCTTATTACATTGACTAGCGTAGCTAAATAAAATTAGAAATCCATCTAATTTACTACCCATAACAAATATGGTTGACCAAGTTAAAATATACATATAAAATTTTGACCTAAATTTTAAGTGCTTAAAAAATAATTTATACTAACTTAATGTTTCTTATTATTTCATTCTATTTTATTTATCTCTTCTTCTACTCAATACATACCTTTTAGTTCTCTCTAATGATATTTCTCAAGTCTTCGTTGTTATCTCCAGCTATCCTTATCCTTTTTTGGCGGTAAAATTCTTCTCCTTTCTTGTTCCACCCACCAGCTCTTACACGCACAGGCACTGATTCTTCAAACAATATATTCTAACTCTCTTATTGTAGCTCTCATAATTTACATATACAAACACATATTTCTTCTCAGCACCTGTTTACATATATATATATGTACGTATATATATATATATATATATATATATATATATATATATAATAGTTAATAATTTATAATAATAATGATGATAATAATAATAATAATAATAATAACAATTTAATATTTCTATTTCAAAAAAATGATTAAAATTTTAATAATAATTGTTTTTGTTTTTGGTTTTAATAATTTATTTTAACAAATCATGTTGATATAATTTGTTTTCTAAAAATTTTGAGATTTATATACTCCTTTTAAATATCAAGAAATTTGATAAATGTTTTAGAACATAGCCAATAAATTAGTAAATTATTTTACTTAAATTTAAAACATGTTAGAAAAATTATGGGTATCACACTGACTATAGCATTTTTATTTTTTTCTAGGGGAACAAAATATTTATTATGTGATTCCAAATATAGCTCATGATGTGACACAATTGGGGAACATTTTAGAGATCACGAAAAATAAGGGCAGCACCTATGTTCCCACAAATAACGAAATTCCAAGCCATACTCATAGGCATAGAATATGCGGTCCCCCCACACCCAAGTGGCTTTGCCATTTGGTACATATATGACTTTGGACGATATATAAATAGCATTCCTTGCTTTGAATATGGTAACTATTAATTGACGAATTAGGTGTTTAACACGGTGACCCATTCAAGGGAAACAAGCGGCTCCCCTTTGCAACAACATGCATAAAAGTAGGAAAGTCTAACCCCGACATGCGTGCAATTTAAGAGTTTCTCAAACACCCCGTAAACAACTATAAAGAATCAAACAGTGAGACAAAGCATAAGGATTCAAATTCCTCAGAAAGCGCATTTGTAAAAGAAAAAGAGTTCATAGGTAATTCTTCTTTGTAAAAAATGGTGAATACTGAGCTTGTTAACAAGATAGAAGAAATCAGGGACTATTTGATTACGGCAGCTTCAGTAATCATGGCATTGACTGTTGCTGCTGCTTTAAACCCCCCATGGGACATCATACAACCGAGTAAGCCTGAGGACATAATTAAGTGTTATACATCACCTACCACCAGAAAGGAATTATGTCCTGGGAGACCAGTTCTTTTAGCGGGTCTTCCAGATACATTTCTTAATTGGTCAATGATGAACAACGCATCTTTGCTTGCATCCTTTGTTGTATTTCTCTTACTTGGAAGTGGAGTTCCACTAAAGACCAAAGCCATGATGTTCATGTTAGCATTAAGCACGACTGTCTATCTGACATTGCATATACTTTCCTGCATATGGAGCATGATCTTGTTGTACCCAAATCTGTTTATCCTGGCAAATGTGTTCTATAATTTTTGGGTTGGACTTCTTGCTCTAATCTGTGGGAGCGCCATAGTCAGTGTAGTTTATTGGCTAATAAATTAAAGTTCTCGGGGTATTTATATGTAATTCTTAGAGTAATTTTAGGGTATCTTCCCTTCTGGGGGTTTTGAAAAACATTTATCTATCTGGATCAATAGATTAATGACATCTCATTTAATGATCTCAAGTCAGTTTTAGTTTGTTTATTTTATTTTTTTGCACTTCAGTCCTTGTTTGAATTTTTTATTATTTCGTTTAAGCCCTTGCTAGATAAGTGTTTATAGATTAAATATTTGTAATTTTTTGACTCAAAATAATTTTTCTGTAACCGTAACACTGAGTTCATGTCTTACTCCTCCACAACCACATCATCATCCCCCACTCACCTACCTTCGCTTCCCCTTGCAAGATACGATTCATTCCTCTCTGCATTGAAGTTGTTACCCATGCCTTGAAGTTGTTACCAAAAGAATATGATGAGAGACCTACCATGCCTAAAAGAAAACAACGAACCTTGTGAAGGATGATTTCTTGGAAAGTAACACAGACTACCATTTTCATTTGACAAAGCATGGAGAGCTAAAGATGTGTTGGAGTTGATCCACACTGACATTTGTAGACCGATGAGAACACCGTCACTCAACAACAACAGGTACTTCATTCTCTTCATTGATGACTTTTCTAGAATGACCTAGGTATACTTCATTAGAGAAAAATCAGAAGTCTTTGGAATATTCAAGAAGTTTAAAGCTCTAGTCGAGAAGAAAAATGGGAAACATATAAAAGTACTTAGAAGTGATCAAGGCAAGGAGTACAACTCACACAAGTTTGAAAAGTTCTCTGAAGATGAAGGCATTGAGCACCAACTTACCGTCGCATATACTCCACAACAAAATGGCGTCTCTGAGAGGAAGAATCACACAGTCATGGAGATGGCTAGATCCATGCTAAAGGAGAAGGTTTTGCCTAACACTTTTTGTGCAGAAGCAGTTTACACTGCAGTCTACATACTCAACAGATGTCTTACTAAGGCAGTACAAAACAAGACTCATATGGAAGCATGGAGTAGGCAAAAGCCATCAGCTAAACACCTACAAGTATTTGGATCTATCTGCTACATACATGTTCCTAATGAGAAGAGGCACAAGCTAGAAGACAATACTATACGAGGCATCTTCTTGGGATATAGCACACAATCAAAAGGCAATCGAGTCTACAACTTGCAAACAAAGAAACTCACCATCAGTCGAGATATTGAGGTAGATGAAAATGATGCTTGGAATTGGGAAGAAGAAAAGGTTGTGAGAAGCAACATTCCCATTCTAGAGCAACAATCGTGAGAAGAAGCTGAGGAAGTAGCAGGGGATCCAGGTATGCTTCCTCCACCTCCACAACAACAAGATTCCTCACCAGAGTCTACTCTAAGACGAGTACGATCTTTGGTGGATATATATGAAACTTACAACATAGCTAGGCTTGAGCATGAATGCTATGAAGAAGCATCAAAGCAAGAAGTATGGGTCAAGGCAATGGAAGAAGAAATTAAAATGATCGAAAAGAATAACACTTGGGAGCTTGTAGATTGTCCACAGGGTCAACGTGCTTTGTCCTCACTCACACACTTCCTGGGAAACTTTCCAGGAGGTCACCCATCCCAGAATTGCTCCAAGTTAAGCACGCTTAATTGTGAAGTTCTTAAGTGATAGGCTACCAAAAAGTAGATGCATCTTGTTGGTATAGGTAGCACCTATTAATTCCTTTAAGCTATCCTCAACTGTACAGTCTTATACCTGCACAGCCTCTGAATCTTTCTCATTTGGGTGTGTATTCCATTCATTCATGTATCCCTCCCACTAGAAGCCTGCCAAGAGCCGCTCATTTGTGCCTTATCTCTTTTTGCACTAGCGATCACTCCCCGTCCTCATCAACACTCGGGATGTTACATGCCCACCTGCTTCTGCTTGGTTCGTCCTCGAACCACACCGTACTGGGAGAGAGGGCCTGTTCTGATACCACTTTGTAACGCCTAGCCGCTTTTAGGATTGAAGACTGTAACACCCCTACTTTTATATATTAAATTATTCTGTATGTTTAAAAAAAAAACTTAAGACATCAATGTATTTAGAACAATTAATAATAATTTTAGAAATTTTTCTAGAATTTATTGAGATAATTTTTGTCAAATGACAAAAATACCCCTGGTTAACTATAGGAACCAACTAGAGACTTTTTGACCTCAAAATATTTTGAAAATTGTATATTAAGTATCTCTCATTATAAAAACTTTATTTTGAAAGAAAAGTAGTGAAAAATATAACAACCCTATTTCAATTCTTTCACTATTTTTTTTAATATTTGATAATGCAATTCTGAAAAATCAGAAAGGAATTTCAAAATTCTGATTCCCACCATTTTGCTCAAATTTTCAAGAGCTATTTAATCGTGATTTTTAATAATTTTTTCGAGCCAGATCTCGGAGAAATTAGAAAATGACAATTATGTCCCTATTTCTCAACATTAAGGACTAATATGAGAAAAAGATTCAATTGACATTAAATGTCAATTTGAGCTTGGAATTATGTCATATATATTAAAACATAATTTTCAGAAATTTTTGGGAATTTTCTGGAATTTCTATGTAAAATGACCAAAATGTCCCTACGTGTCTAATAAGCCAGCTAGTACTAATTTGACATTCAAAAAGGGTGAAAATGGTAATTTTAGTTTATTTATGGGTAAAATATTTAATTTTAGAATTTTCATAAAAATTTTGGTATTATTGAATTAAAATGGATTTTCTAGCTTAAAAATACAAAATAAATACATATAATTTGAAATAAATTAATAAAAATTAAAATTTATTATTAGAAATTTATTTTTTATGAAAAATAATGTATTTGTCCAGTTTTGCATTAAAATTCATTATTTTGATATTAAAAGCTAATTTTTCAAGTTTAGGCGTTTTTATCAGTACTGGTTAGTTCACCTAGAGATAAAATTTGACACATAGAGGCTTAGGATAGCTAGTGGAGCATGTCCCCAACCCTAAAATAGGTGATTCACCACCTATTTGGGATATGTGTCCCTAAATTGGATTAAAAATAAATAAAAATTTGATTTATGACATAATGCTTACATAATGGATGATGTAAATCTTTGGACACCTAACCCCCCTCCTTCTATAAATAGGCCTCAAAGTTTTCAGATTTTCACTCATCCTTTCCTCTCTCAAGCTAGCTAAATTCTTAGAGGGCTTCTCTCTCTAGAAAAAAAATTACTTTACTTTGTTTTTATGCTAAAATTTTACTAGTTTTCCAACAACTAGTAAAGTTCTCTTCCTACGAGCTTTGCATCAACAATTCCATCATCTTCATCAACTATTTTAGAGGTAATGGGGGAAGCGGGGTTCGTTCTAAATTATTACCACTTTGCCTGTTAGTGGGAAGGGTTTTCCCTAAACCCGTTTAGGATTAAGTTTTATTATTGTTTAATGTTAAACTTTAATTCTTGCAAAGTTGTTACTCTGCCCAAATTTAGATTATTAAATCATAATTACTAAATTGTTACTCTGCTCAAATTTAAATTATTAAATTTTACTTGCTAAGCTATTACTCTGTTCAATTTTAGAAATAAAATGTATTTGCTAAGCTGTTACTTTGCTCAAATTTAGAAAATCAAAATACATTTATTTAGTTATTATTCTGCCAAAATTTTAGTAATTAAATTATAATTACTATATTGTTATTCTGCTAAAGTTTTATATGATTACTAAATTTTATTTTGTTAAAATTTTAGTATTATACAATTTCTGCAAAATAAGGCAGAAATGTTGATTGTACTAGTACTAAAATTAAATGAGGTAGCGCTCTTGAACCGGGATATTCGCCTGACCAAACTCGATAACCCTGACAACTGCTTAGCATTCTAGGATTGGTTGAGAGTATACCTCTATAAATGGATATCCTGACTGTTATTTTCCTCAATAATGATGAGGATAGTACCATGTGATGATATTGATGTGGTATATGTACTCCCAGTCACTTCCAGGTTCTATTGAGAACTATTACCCACTAATGGGAAGTATGGATCCATACCTAGTCAAGGGTAGTCTAATACAACTTAGAATGAACCTTAGGATCCCTTGTGTTGTCAATTGTGTTTTATCTTTGTTTTATGGTAGATTTCCTACCGTACATGTAAAAGTGATTTTAGAACAAAACACCTCACTCCATTATTTTCTTCTATGTATGATTGATCGTGATTATTGAAGACAACATTAACACTTCGTGATGCTGAGTACAAGATAGAGAAAATCTCAACGAGAGAGGACTTGAAGACCTATAGTATTTTTCTTTTTGTATGAGGGATATGGTAGATGAACACTGCTCTGTATAGGATCTTTTCGATGTACATATTGGGTTAGATAGTGTCTATCTTTTGATGTATTTTTTTAGTTTTTAGTATTATCAAACCATGATGTATAGTTTTATGATATATATATGTATATACAGTCTTATCTTTCATCTTTTACTACCATTTCCAAATTTTGTTAAGTTTGGAATTTCTTTTAAAAATGGAAAAAAAAATTACACATATTTTTTTTATTTACTTAAACTTAATAACTAAATTAATATGAATTGTATTTAATATGAATGAGTGTTACAAAGATTGTCCTTACAAACCAACACAAGACTTTTTAGTGTGCTTTGTCCTTACTCACACACTTCCTAGGAAACTTCCCAGGTGGTCACCCATCCCAGAATTGCTCCAAGTCAAGCACGCTTAATTGTGGAGTTCTTAAGTGATAGGCTACCAAAAAGTAGATGCATATTGTTGGTATAGGTAGCACCTATTAGTTCTTTTAAGCTATCCTCAACTGTACAGTCCCATACTTGCACAGCCTCTGGATACCTCTCATTTGGGTCTGTATTCGATTCATTCATGTACCCCTCCCACTAGAAGCCTGCTAAGAGCCACTCCTTGTCTGTGCCTCATCTCTTTTTGCACTGGCGATCACTCCCCGCCCTCGTTAGTGAGCAGGATGTTACAAGGAGTATGGATCTATACAGTGTCAAGGGTAGATGTTACAACTTAGACAAACCCTAGGTTCCCCTTTTTTTTTTTGGGTCAATTGCATCTTATCGGTATAAGATGGGAGGATACCATACCATCTATGTGAAAGTAATTTTGAGAACAAATTGCCTCACTCCTCCATATTTTTCTTTTATGCATGATCGTTGTGGTTGATACTTAAAGATGGCAACCTTCCCTGTCCTGCTAAATATACATGTTGATTTTGATGCTGCGGGGACATGGAGTGATGACGAAGAGGCAGACTACCTAACCCACCACGGCCTTGTCTCTATCATGTTTATGTCCCCTATTCTAGGAGCATTCATGCCCTCTGTGACGTGGACGTTCCCAATCTTGGTATCATTCTCACCGTCACCACATTTTCACTATGCTCCTCCACCACCCCCGTCTCCACCAACTGGTGTAGAAATCCCTATTGCGGCACCATACATATAGGCGTATCCACCACTACCAGTTGAGCACCCTGTGGATGATGTACAGCCCCTTAAGGAGGGATCACCCATGGAGGTGGTACTAGCCGAGTCCCCTATGGACTCTTTTGTGGTCGACGATTGGTCCATCCTCTCTTCCTCCTCCTCTGGACCTGAGGCACCCCGCGAGGTGCCTAATGGCCATGCACCCCACGGAGAGGACACAGACTCTAAGGAGACACAGTTAGATGAGAATTGGTAGACCCCATCCAATGGCTCTTCTTTTGATACAGGGGCTGGGAGTAGATCTTTAAACACTGCTCTGGTTAGGAAAGTGGGTAGCTAGTGTCTGTTCATGTACTTTTAAGATTTCCATGTGTTTTTTTTTATTTCAGTTGTATTCAAGTATGATGTATTCAGCTGTATTATACTTCAGAAACTCATATGTATATGATTATGACTATATGACATGTATCGTTTCCTCATCTCTTACTCCATTTCCAAATTCTATTTTATTTATGATTTCCTTACTTTAAAAGGTTTTGTAAGACGACCACGTGTGATATAAAAAGCGAAAAATTTTCTCGTATTTTTCTTAATCTAAAATCAAAATAACTAAATAAATAATTAAATAAACATAGGTTATGTTCAATGTGAACAAGTGTCACAACTTGTGTCCTATCTTCAAGTATACCACTATAAACACAGCCAAAACTACCTTCTCCAAGTACTCTAGAAGCATGGAAATTACTCATGGCTTTTCCAATGTCATTCATGCTGACAATCTTAACAGATTATGTATGAGCAGCAATGCTAGATTAAAATGATGTAAAGCTAAAGCAAGCCACCTCCCACTAATGATCCAACAACAATAACAAAGCCTTATCCAACTAGGTGTACTAATGACAAACAACCAGCACCTATGAAATTTGTAACACCCCTACTTTTGTATATTAAACTATTTTATATGTTAAAAATCATTTTTAAGTTATCAATTTATTTAGAACAATTAATAATAATAATTTTGGAAATCTTTCTAGAATTTATTGAGATAATTTTTGTAAAATGACGAAAATACCCCTAGTTGACTATGGGAACCAACTAGAGACTTTTTGACCTCAAATATTTTGAGAATTTTATATTAAGTATCTCTCATTATAAAAACCTTATTTTGAAAGAAAACTAGTGAAAAATATAACAATCCCATTTCAATTCTTTAACTATTTTTTTAATATTTGACAATGCAATTTTGGAAAATTGAGATGGAATTTCAAAATTTTGACTACCATCATTTTGCTCAGAATTTCAAGAGCTATTTAACCATGATTTTTAATAATTTTTCTGAGCCGAAGCTCAGAGAAATTAAAAAATGACAATTTTGTCCCTGTTACTCAATATTAAGGGCTGACATGAGAAAAAGATTCATTTGTCATTAGAATGTCAATTTGAGCTTGAAATCATGTCATATATATTAAAATATAATTTTGAAAATTTTTTGGGAATTTTCTAGAATTCCTGTGTAAAATGACCAAAATGCCCTTAGGTGTCTAATAAGCCAGCCAGTATTGGTTTGACATCCAAAAAAGATGAAATGGTAATTTTAGTTTTTTCATGGGTAAAATGTTTAATTTTAAATTTTTTAGAAAAATTTTGGTATTTATTGAATTAAAATGGATTTTTTATGAATTTTCTAACTTAAAAATACAAAATAAATACATATAATTTGAAATAAATTAATAAAAATTAAAATTTTTTATTAGAAATTTATTTTGATGAAAATTAATGTATTTGTCCAGTTTTTCATTAAAATGAATTATTTTGATATTAAAAGATAATTTTTCAAGTTTAGGTGTTTTTATCGATACTGGTTAATTCACCTACAGATCAATATTGGCACATAGGAGCTTGGGACAACTGGTGGAGCACGTCCCCAAGCCTAGGAGAGGTGATTCAACACCCTAAATGGTGTATGTGTCCCTGAGTGTGCATATTTGTCCCTAAATTTAAATTAAAAACAAATTTAAAACTTGATTTATTGCATAATTTCTTATGTCATTGGTGAACACCTAAGACCCCTTCTTCTTCTATAAATAGGCCTTTCCTCCTTCAACTTTTCAGCATCTCCTCTTCCTCTCCCAAGCTAGAGAGTTTCTGTAACACCCTCACTTTTATTTAATTAATTGTTTTATTTATTTATTTATTCTATATTTAATTCTGAAAAATCGGGAAGGAATCTAAAAATTATGATCCCCACAGTTAAACTCAGAATATTGAAAACTATCTAATTGTGATTTTCAATAATTTTTCCAAGTTGAAGCTCGGAGAAATTCGAAAATGACGATTTTGTCCTTATTTGTCAATATTAAGGGCTGACATGAAAAAAATATTCAATTGATATTAAAATGTCAAATTGAGTTTAAAATCATGTCATATGTATTAAAATATAATTTTGGGAATTTTTTGGGAATTTTCTGAAATTCCTGTACAACATGACTAAAATACCCCTAGTTGTCAAATAACCAACTCAGTATTGGTTTGACATCCAAAAATGATGAAAATGATATTTTTAATACATTTATAGGTAAAATATGTAATTTTAGAATTTTCATAAAAATTTGAGCATTTATTGAATTAAAATGAATTTAATATGAATTTTCTAAGCTTAAAATATATAATATATATATTTATAATTCGAAAAAAATTAAAATTTATTTTTAGAAATTATTTTTGATGAAAAATATTACATTTGTTCAGATTTATATCTAAATTAATTATTTTGGTATTAAAAGTTATTTTTTTCAAGTTTAGGCGATTTTATCAGTACCGGCTAATTAATTAACAGTCAAAATTTATACTGCAAATATTTGGGACAGCTGCTATCCCACGTACCAGCTCTAGCAAGGGGTGATTCATCCCCTATATGAATATGTGTCCCTAATAAAAAAAATAAAAATTGCATTTTTGACATCATGGATGACATAACTCCATGGACACCTAGGTTCATTTTTTTCCTATAAATAGCCATCACTTATAACTGAATTTTTCATCCCATTCCTCCTTTCACCACCGTAAGCTTCCATAGAGAAATTTTCTCTCTTTAGAAAATTTTCTTTTACTTTGTTTTTATGCTAAAATTCTACTAGTTTTCCGATAACTAGTAAAAATTCTCTTCCTAGGAGCTCTGTACCAACAACTTCACCAACTCTTTTAGGTAATGGGGGGAGTGGGGTTGGTTCTAATTTTCAATTACTTTGCATGTTGGTAGGAAGGGTTTTCCCCTAAACCCGTTTAGGCTTTAGTTTTACTATTAATATTATTGTTATATTATTTGATGTTAAACTTTAAATTTTGCTAAGTTATTATTTTGCTCAAATTTAAATTATTAAATTATACCAAGCTGTTACTCTGCTCAATTTTAGAAAATTAAAATGCACTTGCTAAGCTGTTACTCTGCTCATTTTTAGAAAATTAAAATGCATTTACTAAGATGTTACTCTGCTCAATTTTAGATAATTAAAATACTCTTATTAAGTAGTTATGCTGCTCAAATTTAGACAACCATAGTATAATTATTAAGTTGTTATACTGCTCGAATTTAAACAATTACAGTAGAATTACTAAGCTGTTATACTGCCCAAATTTAGAAAAAATATTTTTAGCTATTATGATAAATAATTAAATTATTAAATTATCAAATTTTAGTAATACTCAATTAGTTTAGCAAAAATAGTAGAAGAAATAAACCATAAATCTCATAATATGAAACTAAAGATAGAAATTATTTTATAAGCTATTTATGAATTTATTTTTAGAAAACTACTATAGAAATTTCAGTTTAAGTTCTTATCGTTCAGGTAAGGTCTAGACACACTAATAGACCATCTGTAAAAATTTCATAAATTTTAAAGCTTATTTAGTACTTCTAATTGTGCTCTATAAGTGCCTGTGGACACATTTTTCTTAGAAATACTGAATTTCAAAAATTTTCGAAAAAATTCTAAAAATTCATGATAAAATTCTAATTATTTTTCTAAGTTTAAAAATTATTTTTATGGAATTTTTTGACCATTCTATGATTTATTTCTTAATTATCAGTCTTTATTTTAATTTGTATATCTTTATTTTTATTGAATTATTGTTTATGTGCTTTAATTTGAATTATGACTTATGTGAATGATATGTATGGATCAAATCTCTGTAATATAAGGCAGAGATATTAGTAGAAATTATACTGGTGCTCAAATACTTGAGACCAGAATGAACCTTTAGAAATTAATATATTAGTGAGTAATGTAAAGCAAGGGACATGCAGTGGCATGACACCCTGTTAGGGAAGCTACAGTTTGGTACGCTGAGGAATGAAAGGCAGGGACCCATTTGGGAGGTCTCGGGGGTAGGCATCGAGTGGTGAAAGTCCTAATAGCCAGGGTAGCGCCCGTGAGCTGGGATATTCACCTGACCAAGCTCGATAACCCCGATAACTGCTCAGCATTCCAGGATTGGTTTGAGAGTATACCTCTATAAATGGACGTCCTGACTGATATTTGTTCCTCATTGATGATGAGGACTGTACCATGTGATGATGTTGATGAAGTATATGTACTCCCAGTCACTTCCCAGGTTCTGTTAAGAACTATTACTCACTGATGGGAAGTATGGATCCATACCAAGTCAAGGGTAGTGTAGTATAACTTAGAATAAACCCTAGGTTCTCTTCATTGATTGTATTTAAATTCCTACCATACATGTGAAAGTGATTTAGAACAAATCACCTCACTCCATTATTTTTGTTATGCATGTTGAATCGTGATTATTGAAGATGATAACAATGCCTGATGATGCTGAGGAAGAGCCAAAGGATACTTCTCCAAATTTGAAGACCTAGTTTATAATATTTTCTTAAGGGATAGGATAGATAAATACTGCTCTGTATAGGATCTTTTTTTTATGTATATATTGGGTTAGGTAGTATATGTCTTTTGATGTATTTTTGTTTTCTCTTCGACTATTATGTACTACTCAAACCATGATGTACAGTTGGATATATATATACATAAGCAGTTTTTATCATTTCACTTCTATTTCTAAATTCTGTTTTTCTATTGCTAGTATCAAAGAAAAAAAATTCACTCACATTTTCATCAACTTAAAATAATAATTAAATTAATATGAATTATATTTAAAATTAAAGGAGTGTTACAGTTTCTCTTTCTAAAGTTTTCTCTCTCTAAAATATTTTTATCTAGTTTTTATGTTAAAATTTTGCTAGTTTTCAACTAGTAGAATTTCTCCTCCTAGAAACTTTGCACCAACAATTCCATCCTCTTCATCAACCACCTTAGAGGTAATGGGGGGAGTGGGGTTGGTTCTAAATTATTGTCACTTTGCATGTTGGTAGGAAGGGTTTTCCCCTAAACCCGTTTAGGCTTAAATTTTGGTATTGTTATTATTGTTTAATGTTAAACTTTAATTTTTACTAAGTTGTTACTCTTCCCAAATTTAGATTATTAAATTGTTACGCTGCTCAAATTTAAATTATTAAATTATACTTGCTAAGTTGTTACTCTGTTCAATTTTAGAAAATTAAAATGCACTTGCCAAACTGTTACTCTGCTCAAATTTAAAAAATTAAAATGTATTTATTTAGTTGTTATTATACCAAAATTTTAGTAATTAAATTATAATTACTATGTCGTCATTCTGTTAAAATTTTGGTATAGTGCAATTTATGCAAAATAAGGCAGAAATGTTAATTATACTGGTGCTCAAATTAAATGAGACCAGGGAAACCTCTACTTGAAAAATTAGGAATTGATAGTTTAGTGAGTAATGTAAAGCAAGTGACATGGCACCCTCTTAGGGAAGCTACAGTTTGGTACACTGAGGAATGAAAGACAGGGATCCATTTGCGGGGGTCTTGGGAGTAAGCATTGAGTGGTGAAGGTTCCAATGGCCAGGGTAGCGCCCTTGAGCTAGGATATTCGCCTCACCAAGCTTGATAACCCCGACAACTGCTCAGCATTCCAGGATTGGTTTGAGAGTATACCTCTATAAATGGATATCCTGACTATTATTTTCCTCAATGATAACGAGGACTGTACCACGTGATGTGTAATACCCCCACTTTAACTTACTCGTTTGTTTTTCTAATTATTTTATGATTAACTATGAAAAATCAAATAAAAACCCCAAGGGTATGATTCTCACAGTTATATTCATCTTAGTAAGTTCTATCTAGTTTATATTTTTAATAAATTATTTGGATTAGGGCTCGGGAGCGATTAAACAACTGACAACTTGCTTAATAAGATAAAATAATAAAAATTAGCTAGAGGGGTTTAAAAATTATTTTTAAATCATATTTATATTCAAAATATTTAATAATAATTTTAAAAATTTTTGGAAATTTTTCTGAGACATTTTTGTGAAATGACCAGTATACCCTTAGCCGACTATGAGAGTCAGCAAGAGACTTTTTAACCTCAAAAAAAATTTGAAAAATTTATATTGAGTATATTCTAATATACCAATATTATTTTGATGGAAAATGGTGAAAAAAACAAAAAATATAATTATTTGATAAAACTTGATTTATTAGCTTAATAAATGTCCTTTTTAGTGAAAAATTTATTATAAATAATATGTATATGAGAAAAATCCGAAAATTTTTATTAGACTCATAAAAATATATGTGAATGCATGGTGTGGTAAGAATTAATTAAAACTGACCCAATAATTTAATCTAATTATTTACCATAAACTAATATTTACCATTACTGTCACATGGGTGAATTTCAAGTCAACAAAAGCAGCCCTTATTTCTTCCCTTTTGCACCATTTTCACGCTGGTTTTAGGCTGGTAGTTGGGGCGATTCAGTTTCAATAAATTCTAATAGGATTAGTGGAAAAAAATTAAACCAAAATTATACCAATTTTGTCCTATAAATAGAACCCTTGAACCACTTCAATATTGCTCCCTTTCCTTCACAAATCTGAGCTCTTTCTCTGCCTCCCAGCTGCTGGAAAACGTGCAGCTTCCCTCTCCCCCAAGCTCTTGAAAATTTTCCAACCATTAAAAGCTTTTCACCAAGTTTAGGCTCCTAAACCTCTAAGCCACCTCACCTCTTCTAATCTTCCACCAACAAACCTTATTTAGAGGTAAGGAGGAGTAAGGTTTAAGCCTCTAATTTTTGTTTTCTTAATGGGTGTGTGTGTTGGGTTGTCCCTTAAACCCATATTATTATATTAATCCTACTACTATCTATATATATATAAGTAATTGTTTACTTTCTTGTTCATTTAAATTCTTGCTTTACTTTAATGATATTTAATTTGATGTTATTTATTTTCTTGCTCTTGTTAGTATTTTTATTTATGTAGATGGTTTTGGAGTGGTTTTCCCCCAAAACCCTTAGCTTTTACATTTCTTGTCATTTATATTTATGCCATTTACCTTATGTCATTTACCTTATTGTTTCATTTTTGCTATTTAAATTCTTGCCCTTTAATTTCTTGCTTTACTTATTGCAATTTATATTTTGGCCATTTAAATTTTGTCATTCACCTTATTGTTGTTTAAAATTGTTATGTCTATTCTATTGTTATTTACTTAAGCTTTATTTTATTGTCATCTTAATTATTGTTATTTATGTTATGTTAATTTTATTTTTATTGTTGGTATCATATGATAACTTAATATCTTGTTATAAATAACCATCAATGAGCCTATTTTTATGCAAGCTAGCTATTTTCTTAAAAACCAATTTAAAGTCTTAATTAAGATCACTTGTAGTAATAACTTTTTGGAACCCATTTTTCTCTTAGGGGCTCTCGGCCATTTCATAAAGAAAAGAATAAGGAATATTTCTTTTATGTCAATTAACTTATTAGAATGAGTAAGATGGTTGAGAAATAATAATAAATTATAAAGTAAATTTTGGACCACATAGAGAATGAATTCAATTTCTTGAAACAAAACAAACAATTTGGGATTTTTCTAAAAAGGGCATTCGGCCCATTAAACATGAAAAAAAAAATTAAACTATTTATACAAAAAATAGATTTTTATACATCTAAGTGACAAGGTAAAAATTTTATACAAAATAGACTCACGACCTTTTAGAAAAAGCAAGAAAGAAAATGACTTTCTTTTATTAAAATTAAGCATTTTTGATAATTACTTGAATTGGTTCAAATTGGTAAAAATGAATCTTAAGAAAAGTTGAAGAAAATATTTTCTTGAAAAAGCAAGTTCTATTAAATTTTTGTAGATTAATTTAAGAAATAAAGTTTGTCAAAATCAACTAAATGGACTTTAGGTCCAAACTAGGAAGAGTTTGTAGAAATAAAGACCTTATTGGATAATTTTAATTTGTTACCATTCAATTATTATTTTGAACAAATTATGGCTAGTATGGAAATAAATAAATAATCTTCTTCAAATAAAGTTAACAAATGTTTTGGTAAAATGCGTGCAATTACATGATTTTCTTCAAGAAATTAGAAGTCTTGGTTTTGTAAGATGAACACGCCAAATTTTAGTAAAAGGAAGCAATTAGAGAGAAACTCTAAGTATGCTTTGTGGTTGCAGCACAGCCTGACCTTCCACATCAGAAAAGAACTTCCCTCAAATTTATTTACCACGTCCTAATATAATGGTAGATTGAAAATTTTTCTTTAAAATAGTCTAATTTAAAAAATTAGAAAAGGATAAGGACAAATCAAAGAAATTAAATTGAAAACTTAATTTAAAAGTATGTATGTGTGAAATGAATTTTTGTATGCAACCATAGGTGATGACATTTTCTACTATATTTCTTAGTCAAATTGTTTCTAAGTTATTATAAATGATGGATGAATATCTTTGTGAAGAGTGATTCTGAAACTCTGCTAGATTACCCAGAGAGTATGCCTAGAAACTTAGAAACAAAGTCATAGGAAACCCCCAGTTGAGATGAGACCATGTTGAGAAGCATGAGTTCCGGTGTATGGGAAGTAACAGTTGGTACACTACAAGATGAAAGGCAAGGACCATTGTTGGGGTCTTGAGGGTAAAGGTGCTAAGTTGTGAACGTCCCAATGGTTAGGATAGCGCCTTGAACCGGGATAAATCACGTAAACCAACTTGGTAATCCTGACACCTGCTGAGCATCACCATGATTGGTGTAGTGTATATCCTTGAT
This sequence comes from Spatholobus suberectus, assembly GCA_004329165.1. Lineage (NCBI taxonomy): Eukaryota > Viridiplantae > Streptophyta > Magnoliopsida > Fabales > Fabaceae > Spatholobus > Spatholobus suberectus. Next base: position 95,391 of record QUWT01000285.1, on the reverse strand, counting down.
GGGCGTGTGGCCCTTTCCTCGAGGATGATGATTACGACATGGATGTCTATACCTTGTGAGGGATTATACGAACTCCCAATTGCTTCCCAATGATTCCTGATGGTTGAAGTAAATCATCAGAGATGGGTATAGATCCATACATTTGGTAAAGGTTGAGATTGAGTCATAATAACGTAGGTCAGACCTTAGGAATTCCCCAATTGGTTGTTTAAATTATTATTTGCAGCCTATTAAGAAAACGAATGAGGCTTTTATAAAACCCTCACTCATTTCTTGTTTATTTCTTTTCATATACGATCGTGGTACGAGCAGATGGACTCTGAAGACTTCAATGATGGCGACTCTACGTATGACTTTTGTAGATTTTATAGGATGGGGTAGCCTAGTATAGACTTATATTGCTCTGACATAGGTCATTTTGTTGTATAGCTACGGGCGAGTATTTAGGATGTACTTTTGTTGTAATTACTTATGTATTTCTTTATATATGTACTCTGATTTTGTACGAAGACTTGACGTCTATTTCATAATCATGGTTCTTTATATAATGTCTCTTGGAATTACTAAACATTTGTGAAAAATAAGTACGTATTAGTTTTAAATCAAGCTGATGTTCTAACAAACGGATTAAGAAATAATAAAATAAAATGAATTTATGTATTATTATAGTGCGTGTTTCATGATGATGTTGAGAGAGGTATATGTACTCCTAGTCACTTCCCAAGTTCTGTTGAGAATTATTACCCACTAATTGGAAGTATGGATCCATACCTAATCAAGGATAGTCAGATACAACTTAGAATGAACCTTAGGATCCCTTGTATTGTCAGCTTTGTTTTATGGTAAATTTCCTACCGTACATGTAAAAGTGATTTTAGAACAAAACACCTCATTCCATTATTTTCTTTTGTGTATGATTGATCATGATTATTGAAGATGACATTAACGCCCTGTGATACTGAGTACGAGTTAGAGGACATCTCAACGGGGGAGGACTTGAGGACCTATAGTGTTTTTCTTCTTGTACGAGGAATAGGGTAGATGAAAAATGCTTTGTATAGGATCTTTTTTATGTACATATTGGGTTAGATAATGTTTATCTTTTGATGTATTTTTTTTAGTTTTCTGTATTATCAAACCATGATGTATAGTTTTATGATATTTATGTATATACAGAGTTATTTTTCATCTTTTACTACTATTTCTAAATTTTGTTAAGTTTGGAATTTTTTATAAAAGTTGAAAAATTTTACATGCATTTTTATTTACTTAAACTTAATAACTAAATTAATATGAATTGTATTTAATATGAATGGGTGTTACAAAATTCATGTTTCTTAATCAAAGAGGCTGATAAATGATAAAACAAAGAAACTGATATATATATATATATATATATATATATACACACATATCTATGTATATATGTATCTATAGATAAATAGATAGATAGATAAGCTCTGCCATCTAAAGATGAGTCATGGCTCACCATGGCTGATATTGACTCCTATTAGCTGCAGTGTTTTGAGAAATTATTTCTCCCAAAACAATGTGAAAGATATATAAAATCACAAATTATATCGATAAAAAGGTTTCCAATCAACAATTTAGTAATCTCACAATATTTTTCAAAGCATTAACCTAAATAATGATTTAATAGTAAGATAATAATATCAAAACCATATAGTCATCGTAATGTATACATTAAGATCCTCAATATCATGAGTCATCACACCATAACACACAATGCATTTATATCTAAGATAACATATATTATCTTGTACATTAAAATAAATAAATAAATAATAAAATATTTCAAGTAAATAATTGATACTATAAACATCCATTTGTAACTATTTCATAGAGAGAAAATAATAAAAAGTAAAATTTGAGGAAATAACTTAGCACTTGTTACAGTTCCGTTATTTACTTACATACTTCCTGAGAAGATAGAATTAAGGCCAAGGGCCAATATGGGTGAGATGTACACGCACAATTTAGCATAGAATAAAGTTAAATTAGAACTCTATAGGAAAATATAACTGTAAATACTTCTCTCACTCCCAATTCTAGAAATTGCCAATGTCACTAATTTGAATTCTTTTTCTAAGCTTTTTAACAATTTTATAACACTTCCCAATTTTTTTAAAGTCCATCTTATTATAACCATGTTAAATTTAGTTGACTAAGTAAAAATATAAATATAAAATTTCCACCTAAATTTTAAGTGCATAAAAATTAATTTATACTAACTGAAACTTTCGTATTATTTCATTCTATTTTATTTATCTCTTATTCTACTCAATACATACCTTTTAATTCTCTCTAATGATATATCTCAAGACCTCATTGTTATCTCTAAGCTACCCTTCTCCTTTCATGGTAATAAAATGCTTGTCCTTTCTTGTTCCACCAACCAGCCCTTACACGCATGAGCACTGATTCTTCGAACAATATATTCTAACTCTCATATTGCAGCTCTCGTAATTTTTATATACATACACATATTTCTTCTCAAAACCTGCTTAATGCCAGATCCTAAAAGCTCCTCCTCGCTAATTTTTTTTTTGTCACTCACCAAGCCCCCTATTCTTGTCGCTCATTTCACCAAATTTGATAGGTTTGTTTATTAAGTAAATGAGGGTGGCTTGTTTCTTTTTTTATCATTATTATTATGTTGGAAGCGGTGGATTCTTGTGTAAGCCAATAGTTGATAATTAATCATAGTAACAACAACACTTATTTAATATTTTCTGCTCTGAAAATAATTCCAACTTTAACTATAAATATTTTTGTTTTTAGTTTAAGTAATTTATTTCAAAAAAATGTTGATATAACTTTTTTTAAAATTTTAAGCATTAGAAGCTCTTTTTAAATATCAAGAAATTTGATTAATGTTTTAGAATAGCCAATATATTGGTAAATTATTTTACTTAAATTTAAAACATGTTAAAAAATAACTTGCATTACATTCTTCCCTCCTTTCAAGAATTTTTTCGCCAAAATTCTACTTACTAGAACCAATCGAGTTCCTGTATTAATGAATTTTCTTGTATTTGATTGACCATAAGATTTTTCAAGCTTATTTTAAATCGATATTACTAATACATTGTGAATACCCAATTTTATCTGGGCAATTCATGCAATAAATAATAATAAATTTTTTTAAAATAATAATAAATAAATAATAAATAATAATAATAATAAAAAGGAATAAATATTTCTTTAAAGTTGATTTCTTTTTGGGTACAGCAGAATTGAAGGCCCATCTAGTAAAAATAAAAAATATTGGGCCAAACCAGGCCCATAAAAGAGAGCTTGTAGAGCAAGCTACTCAGACTTGCAAAGCAAGCCTCATTGTAAATCTGGAAGGTATAAATAAAGCACTATGGAATTTGGAGAGGGGGGTTCACATCATTTTTTGAAAAAAAGATCTAGGAATAGGGCGGGGAGAAAAAGAAATAGAGGAGCGTAGTGAGAGTTGACAGAGAACAGAGGCAGAGAAAGAGGGGAACACATTCGAATGAATCAAGGAAGGAGCCATTATTTTCATCCTTGTTCGCGCCATCCTCGCGTCACTTGATTTGAAGGTATCTCTTCTATTCCTTTTCATGTTCTTTCGGATCCCCTATGTAATGTCAATTATTGTTAGAATCTGAATAGAAAATTACTTGGTCAATGCTTCACACATGAGTTTCGATTCGTCTATTTTTGATTCATTTCATCACTGTAATAGTGCTATTCTACCCTCTGTAATCACAAAACTATCTTGTATCCATTACACAGAAGCTCACACATTCAGTTACGTCTCTTTAATTTGGAATTTCCTCTATTTTTGATTCATTTCATTATCGTAATAGTGCTATTCTACCCTCTGTAATCACAAAACTATCTTGTATCCATTACACAGAAGCTCACACCCTCTGTAATCACAGAATTATCTTGTATCCGTTACACAGTTGTTCATGCATTTAGCTACGTCTCTTTAATTTGGAATTTCCTCTTCACTTACATACGCAAGGATAGGCACCATACAAAGCTGTACAAATTTTTATGATGCTTTCATTCAAGAAATTTTGAAAGAAGATCTGAATATATAGATGACTGAATCGGAAGATAATAGATGAAAAGCAATAAACAATAGCATTCTAGATCCTCTGCTTTCATGTCTCGCTGTTCCTTTCGCATCTCTATTTCATCGTCGCCGTAGACCACCGCACTGACGACGGAGAATGGCGAATTCACCTCACAGATCTACAGCTCAACATCGTCATGGTTGTCTAGCCCTATGATGATATCGCACCGCCACAACGTGTTTCGTCAGTTGCCGTCCCGCCTTATCCACCATATCGCTGGATCTCCTCGGATGAGTATTCGGTTTCGCTCCCTTCCCTTTGCAGCAGTGAAGTGGATTTTCCTTAGGATTCTAAGATCCCATCCCTAGGTAGAAGACGGTGTGCTCGACACGCTTCCGCAAACCTGTGCCGCTATGCCAAATGGTCTTAAGCCCAAATGTTTTGTTGCTATTTCAATACGTAAGGAGAAGCTGGGCTTGGCCCTTCGTTCACATTTCTTTTTCTGAATTTTTTATTCCTTCATTGAATTATCTTCTATATACCCTTAATCGATGAGTCCAACGTGAATATATAGCCTTTTAATATGTACCATTTATATACACTTTTAAAATATACTGACGTGGGTGCAGTAAATTGTTTTGTAGGCTTTTACTATGTTAGCTTGGTAAAATATTTAATAATCGAATATTCATTTGTTGTTTATAATTAAGTTTTTTTTTCCTTTTCTTTTAATAAGGTATTAACTAATAATTTCTCCCTAAATAAATAAGTAAAAGTAATTTGTAAATAATTAAACTTAATAGTAGCCATTTAGGATGCACTTCCTATTTGGACATTATTAAGTTTTTAATATTAATGATAATCATTTAAGATGCACTTGTTATTTGGTTATCATTCATTTTCTAAAAATAATCAAATATATTTTAACGAAGGTTTTAATGGTAGTCACTTTGGATGCACTTTCTATTTGACTATTATAAAAAACCTTAAAAGGTATATAGATAACCACTTTAGATGCACTTCCAATTTGGTTATTGAGTATACCTTTACAATAAAAATGGAATAAAATTGTCAAATCTTTTTACAATATTGAGGGTTTTACAATATTAAACTTTCTTTTTAAGGGGTTTTAAATAGTCACTTTGGATGCACTTCTTATTGACTATTATGAAACCTCAAAAGGTATATTGATAATCACTTTAGATGTACTTCTAATTTGGTTATTGAATGTGCCTTTACCATACTAAAAATAAAAAATAATAATAAAAAAACCAATCAACCAACAAATATTTTTCTACAAAGAACTACGTGAGTCTGATTCCTCATTGCACCTGAGGATACGTAGGAGCAGGGGCCCACCCCTGTCGATCTCAACAAAAATAAAAAAATTAATGTCTTTCCAAAAATAAAATGTTTTCTTCTAAAATAAAATTCTTAAATAAAATAAAGACTTTTTCTTTTAGGGGTAAAATAAATACTTTAGAAGCTATCCATTTTGCACATTTAATTAGGGGTAACCGTCTTTATGACGGATGTCGTAGGATGTTAACACCTTCCCTACACGTAATCGACTCTCGAACCCATATTCGGTTTCATAGACCACACTTCTTTCAAAAGGTTTTTCCAAGGTTTTCCTTAATAAACTTTGGTGGTGGCTCCTCTGATTTTCATTTCTTTTTCGCCGTCCGGTCGTGACCCCGGTTACGACATACACCATGTAACTTTTATGTTTGTATTTCTCTTACAGATGTTCTCAAAATTAGACAGCCCCAAAGCTTAAGTTATCCTCTCATGTTACTTTAATATTTCATCATTTCATAGACTCATGATGTTCATAGTATTTTTTAGAATCAATTTTATCGCTCCAATAATTTTTCTTCCCACAATTGGGGCCTAATGTTTATTTACTCTATCCTAATTGACCGTAATGTGCATTATTATAGAGGCAATCTTTTGAATATTTTGCTTACCCATTTACTTTTAACACATTTTTGATAAAAACATTGTTTATAAAGTACTTCACATTATTATTATTATTATCATTATCATTATTATTATTATTATTATTATTATTATTTGAAAATAATCTCTTGCCAAATGTACAGGGACATCAAATTTTCTAAGGATATGCAGTAAAAAATAATAATTCTAGCTATAAACATATTAAATAATTTTTAAAAAAATATATAGTTGTAAAAAACAAAGAATATTAAACTAAGTTTAACGAAATAGCCTGGCAAACTTTGGAACAAAACTAAAAAAATTAATTAAGCTTGTAACAAGCAATTGCCAAATGACAAAACTGTATATTCAGTCAATAATAGCAGTAGTCATGCAGGTAGTTCAAATTGCATCTCAACAAGGGTATACAACTTTAAGTACATCCCAGGTATAATTATTAACCTTAAAATAAAGGCTAAGGTTTAAGTGTTACCAACAATTTAAGTTTCGACCATATACTAAAAGCCAACTATGAAAGGCTACAACAAATTAATAAATAAAAAAGAAAAGATTTTGTCCTAACATCTTTAACGCAGTAACAAAATAAATCAAGTTAGGATGGCAATGCAACTTAAGAACCATCCAACCCTTTTTCTTATCACTTGATAATAATTATAGTTTCCGAAGAGTGAACTCAATATAGTTCTCAAGTGTAAATTCAAACAAGTTAGATAACCACAGTTTTGAGTTTTAACCATGTCCATAAATCTTTTTATAATTTCCTTCAACACATGACTTGAGACCGTATTTTATTAAGTTTGAAAGGAACATCAAAAGAATATGCAATTGCTAATTAATATAATGCATCATTACTGTCACAACCGGGGTCATGACCTATGGCAGAAAAGAAATAAAATCAGAGGAGCCGCCACTATGGTTTATTAAGGATAAACTCATAGAAAAACCTAAGAGAAATGGTCTTGAACCGAAAGAAAGGTTTGGAAGTTGTTTACATGTAGGAAAGGTGTTAGCACCCTACACATCCATCAAAAGATGGTTACCTTTTATCCTAATGTGTGAAAGTTTTATCTCTTGCTTAGCCATTTTATTTTTATTGTTTATTATCATTATTATATCTATTATTTTTTATTTATTTTTTTATTACTTTATTTTTATAAAAAGGATTATTTATTTTTTAGGTTTTTGAGATCGACAAGAGTGAGTCTCTGCTCTTACGTATTCTTTGGTGCAATGAGGAACTTAAACTCACGTAGTTCTTTGGGTAGAAAAATGTTTTGTTGGTTGATCTTTTTTATTTCATTATTATATTTTATTTTATTTTTGATATGGTAAAGGCATACTTAATAACCAACTAGGAAGTGCATCCAAAGTGGTTATCAATATACCTTTTAAGATTTTCATAATAGTCAAATAGGAAGTGCATCCAAAGTGACTATTATTAAAACCCTTAAAAAAAGAAAATTTAATATTATAAAAAAGATTTAATAATTGTATTTTATATATTTTTTATTGTAAAGGTATATTCAATAACCAAATTGGAAGTATATCCAAAGTGGTTATCAATATACCTTTTTAGGTTTTTATAATAGTCAAATAGGAAGTGCATCCAAAGTGACTATCATTAAAACCTTCATTAAAATATAGTTTATTATTTTTTATATTTAATATTATTATTATCATTATTATTATTTATTTATTTTTTTTAAAAAGAAGAAAGATAACCATATAAGAAATGCATCTTAAATGTTCATTGTTAATATTAAAAACTTTAATAATGTCCAAATAGGAAGTGCATCCTAACTGGCTATTATTAAGTTTAATTATTTATGATTTATTTCACTTATTTATTTAATCTTTTATTATTTCTTTATGAACTAAATAAGGCTAGTTACAATTATTATTGCATAAAAAGAATTCGAAAGCATTATAAAGACGTGATCTACAGGTTCCACTTTAATCAAATAAGCTTGCTGTCATTATTATTATTATTATTATTAAAGTTATTACCATTCTTATTATTATTATTGCTTATTACATAAACAAGTATTTGTGTTAGTCAAGCCAACATCTGTGGTAATTGAGTTTTTACATTTTGAAGAGTAAGATTCAGCAGCAGCAAAACATACAAGGCTTATTCTACTACTAACAAAAATAAGTCTGAAGAGCAAAAAGAAACAAAGAGGGAATGGATAGGCTGCCTAAATTTGTATGCTGGACGCATAGAAGGGACATTATTATTTTTTAATGTTATAGTATTTGTTTTATTTTGATCATATATATAGGGCCTGTTTGGATAAAACTTTTCTATAAATACTTCTGGGAGAAAAAAATAAGAACAAAAAATGAAATTAACTTCTCCATAAGCTAAAATTAGCTTATGCATAAGTTAATTTGTAGAAGCTTTTTCATATTAACTTCTTCAAAATCTAATTTTTAACTTATGCATAAGCTAATTTTAGTTTATGAAGAAGCTTATTTCATTTTTGCTTCTTATTTCTTTTCCTATAAGTGCTTATAGAGAAGTTAATCCAAACAGGCCCATATATATATATATATATATATAGTTAATAATTCATAATAATAATAATAACTATTTAATATTTCTACTTTAAAAAAAAGAATTCAAACGTTAATAATAATTGTTTTTTGTTTTTGGTTTTAGTAATTTATTTTAACGAATAATGTTGATATATTTTGTTTTTTAAAAATTTTGAAATTTACATACTCCTTTTAAATATCAAGAAATTTGATAAATGTTTTAGAACATAGCCAATAAATTATTAAATTATTTTTCTTAAATTTAAAACATGTTAAAAAAATTACGGGTATTACACTGACAATAGCTTCTTCTTTTTTGCTGGGAAAACAAAATATTTATTATATGATTCCACAAATAAGAGCATCCCCTATGTTCCCACAAATAATGAAAACTCCAAGCCATACTCAAAGGCATAGAAGATGGGGTCCTCCCGCACCCAAGTGGCTTTGCCATTTGGTACTTATATGACTTCTCAATTTGAACAATATATAAATAACATTCCTTGCTTTGAATTTTGGTAACCTATAAATTGAAGAATTGGGCGTTTAATACAGTGACCCTTTCACGGCAAACAAGCGGCCCCCCTTTGCAACATGCATGCAATTTAAGAGCTTCTCAAACACCCCGTAAACAACTAAAGAATCAATAAAGTTACGGTTAATTAATATAAACCATTGACAGTGGATGGTTAAGGAGAAATTGTTTTATAACCAATCATTATTTAGTCTGTATTGTAATATAAATAGGTGTAGAAGGATTATAGTTTTCAAACAGTGAGACAAAGCATAAGGATTCAAATTCTGAACAGAGCGCATTTGTAAAAGAAAAAGAATTTGTTGATAATTCTTCTTTGTAAAAAATGGTGAATGCTGAGCTCATTAGTAACATAGAAGAAATGAGAGCCTATTTGGTTATGGTAGCTTCAGTGATCATGGCGTTGATCAGTGCTGCTGCATTAAACCCCCCAGGGGGTATCATACAACCAACTAAGCCTTCGGACATAATTGACTGTCAAAATGCCTTAAAGAACCTATGCCCTGGGAGACTAGTACCTTCTGCTGGTGTACCAGATGTATTTGATATTTGGTCAATGACGAACATCATATCTTTACTTGCATCAAATGGTGTATGTCTAATATTTGGAAGTGGTGTTCCATTAAGGAAAACAGCCATGATGTGGATGTTTTCAGCAAGCACGGCTGTCTCTCTGTCATTTCTTATAGTTTGCTACATATGGAGCATGATCCTGATGTATCCATATCACGTAGCCAGGCAAATGTGCTATATAATGTTTGGGTTGGATTTCTTGCTATAATCTATGGGAGCGCCATGATCTCTCTAATTTGTTGGCTAGGTTGAATTGGGGTATCTTCTTTATATATATGTAAAATAATTAAGCCACATTGTAACTCTAGGTTCATTTTATCTGCTCATTATAGGGACATTTTGGGAACCATGGTTTCATTCTCTATTCTATGGGCTATAGTCATATAATGTAATAAAGTAAAAATAGTGACTGATAAATATATATTCTTTTGTATTAAATTATTTCCTTCTTGGAAAAATTATTTTGCATCAATGTATTTAGTATTTGAGAAAACTAACGAAATTTGTTTTAAAAAAATCTAATGAAATTTTTGTTGTTGTTGAAAACTTAATGAAAAGTATATTGCTATGAAAAAATTTTAGTTTCATAAATCTTTATAAAGTAAGTCAAGCTGTAACCTTAGGTTCATTTCACATGCTCATTTTATGGGCCATTTGGGAACCATTGTTTCGTTCTCTATTCTATGGGCCTATAATTATATAATGTAATACTCTAATAATAGTAACTGATAAATATATATTCTCTTTGTATTAAATTATTTGCGTTCTTGGAAAAGTTATTTTATATCAATGTATTTATTATTTTAGAAAACTAACGAAATTTGTGTTAAAAAAATCTACGAAAATTTTGTTGTTGGTGAAAACTTAATAAAAAGTATATTGCTGTGAATTTTTTTTACTTTTATAAATAATTACAAAAGTATTTTTTAAATCCATGTAAAACTAATTACAAACTCAAAAATTAAACCTTTTCAAACTACTGAAATAATTTTGAAAAGGATAGGGCGCAGACTCAACATTTATTTATATAATTTAATAATGAGACTTTTTCAAACTAATGAAAACAATTAATTTATTGAATATGTTTTATTTGAAATTTATCTTTTGAATCTTTAGGATTGTAAAATTATTTATTAAATTATTATAATCAATTTTATTCAACTTTTTTTAAATCCTTAATAGAAGGGTGTAAGATTGTAACACCCTAATGGGTATTACCGTAACTAGGTCTAGATTTCTAAGACTGAAAAAAAAAACTTTAAAAGGTAGAAACAATATGCAAATACTACTCATAAATATAATTAGATATTATATACGAATAATACAATAAAAATACAATCCTAATACAACTCATCTATCACCCGAAGGTGTCGTATAAAACATAAAAAATACAAAAAACAACGTAAACTAGGTTACATCTTCTTGCACATGACTCCAAGCTCTATCTGCACACGTCTTCACCTATATCTTGAAAAAAGGGGAAACTTGTAGGAATGAGACACAATGTCTTTGAGTGCTTTAAGGTTTCTATGGCTAGGTCAGACTCTTCTATTCGGACAACCTTCATCACTTATCTCTCATGGCCTTAGCCTCACTAGGTCTCTCATAATTCTCCATACCTATGATCGAGTTTACACCTTGCAACGGTCAATACTCCCTGTTAACTGTTCTTTCATGCACGCCATGAAGAGGACATAGACTCCAGGGAGACGCAATCGAACGAGGATTGGTAAACCCCATCCAGTGGTTCTTCTTTTGATACAGGGGCTGGGAATAGATCTCTAGACACTACTCTGGTTAGGATAGTGGGTAGCTAATGTTTGTTCATGTACTTTTGAGATTTCCCACTATTTTTTTAATTTCGGTTGTATTCAGTTATGATGTATTCAGCTATATTGTACTTCAGAAACTCAAATGTATATGATTCTGACTACATGACATGTATCATTCCCTCGTCTCTTACTCCCATTTCCAAATTTTGTTTCATTTACGATTTCTTTACTTTAAAAAGTTTCGTAAGACGACCATGCGTGATATAAAAAGTGAAAAATTTTCTCGTATTTTACTTAATCTAAAATCAAAATAAGTAAATAAATAATTAAATAAACATGGGTTATGTTCAATGTTAATGAGTGTCACAATCTACATAAAGTTTGTCAAGTGCCTAAACCTTCTCTTATGTGTCAAACATATCGGCACATGACTTGTTGAAGAGAAGAGTTGCATCTTGGTCAAATATCACAAAAGTTGTAGAGTCACTAGCGTCAATCACATGGATCTTAATATGATATTTGAGGTAATATTTAGAAAATGATTAAACAGTAGCATCATCATAAACAAATAAATCAACAAGTGACAACTGTTCAGGGACAAACATAGGCCAAACATTAATGCTATACCTTGCAACAACTTTCCTTACATGTTTGTAGATTTTTCACAAAAAAAAAACATTTTAGAATCTTGGTATATTGCCTTGTATGTAAAGGCATGTAGTATACCACCAATCCTCATTGTTAATGATGTGTTTCATTATGGCAAATACTATAACACTCCTATTTTTGCATATCAAATTATTTTTTTACTTACTCTGCATTTATTTTTGAAGAACAGATGGGAATATCAAAAATTTGATCCCTATGGTTATGCTTGTATTAGTTAGTAGTACTTAGTTTAGATTTTTAATAACTTTTGGGAAATGGAGTCCGAAAAAGGATAAAATGACTATTTTGTCCATGGAAGGACTGAATAATTGAGAAAATAGATAAAAATAGTTAGAAACATCTAAAATTTATTTTGTAAGCCATTTATGTGTTTAGAATAATTAATAATAATTTTATAAATATTTTAAAAAATTTATTAAGACAATTTTTGTGCAATGACCAAAATGTCCCTAGGTGTCCAATAAGCAAGCTAGTAGTGGTTTGATGTCCAAAATGGTGAAAATGATAATTTTAGTTTATTTATAGGTGAAACATTTAATTTTAAAATTTTCATAAAAATTTTGGTATTTATTGAATTAAAATGGATTTATTATGATTTTTTAGCTTAAAAATACAAAATAAATAGATAAAATTTGAAATAAATTAATATTAAAAATTAATTATTAAAAATTTATTTTTGATGATAAATAATGTATTTGTCCAGTTTTATATTTAATTACTTTTTTTTATTTTAAAAGCTAATTTTTTTTTCAAGTTTAGGCGATTTTATTGATATTGGTTAATTTATCTGCAGATAAAATTAACTTCTAGAAGATGGACAGCTAAGGGAGCACGTCACCAACCTAGGAATAGATGATTCATCACTCTAATTTTGATATATGTTCCTAAATTAATTAAAAATAAATCAAAAATGATATTTATGATATAATAGCTTATGTCATCAAAGTGGACACCTAAGCTTGTTCCTCCTCTATAAATACCTCCCATCCTTGGTCATTTTTCACACACCTTTTCCTCTCTCAAGCTAGCCAAATTTTGGAGAGCTTCTCTCCCTAGAAAAAATTTCTTTTATTTTGTTTTTATGCTAAAATTTTACTAGTTTTCCAACAACTAGTAAAGTTCTCTTCCTAGGAGCTTTACATCAACAACTCCATCCTCTTCATCAATCACCTTAGAGGTAATGGAGGGAGTGAGGTTGGTTCTAAATTACTGTCACTTTGCATGTTGGTAGGAAGGGTTTTCCCCCCAAACCTATTTAGGCTTAAGTTTTATACTGTTATTATTGTTTAATGTTAAACTTTAATTTTTGCTAAGTTGTTACTCTGCCCAAATTTAGATTATTAAATCCTAATTACTAAATTGTTACTCTGCTCAAATTTAAATTATTAAATTATACTTGTTACTTTGTTCAATTTTAGAAAATTAAATACATTTACTAAGCTTTTACTCTGCTCAAATTTAAATTATTAAATTATACTTGCTACTCTGTTCAATTTTAGCAAATTAAATACATTTACTAAGCTGTTACTTTGCTCAAATTTAGAAAATTAAATTGTATTTATTTAGTTATTATTCTGCCATAATTTTAGTAATTAAATTATAATTACTATGTCATTATTTTGCTAAAATTTTATATGATTACTAAATTGTTATTTTGTTAAAATTTTGGTATTGTGTAATTTTTGCAAAATAAGGCAGAAATGTTGATTGTACTGGTGCTTAAATTAGATGAGACCAGGGAAACATTTGCTTGAGAAGTTGGGAATTGATAGTTTAGTGAGTAATGTAAAGCAAATGACATGCAGTGGCATGACATCCTACTAGGGAAGCTACAGTTTGGTACGCTGAGAAATGAAAGGTAGGGACTCGCTTGTGAAGGTCTTAGGGGTAGGCATCGAGTGGTAAAGGTCCCAATGGCCAGGATAGGGCCCTTGAACCAGGATATTTGCCTGACAAAACTCGATAACCCTGACAACTACTCAGTATTCCAGGATTGGTTTGAGAGTATACCTCTATAAATGGATATTTTGACTATTATTTTCCTCAATGATGATGAGGACTGTACCATGTGATGATGTTGATGAGGTATACGTACTCCCAGTCACTTCCCAGGTTCTATTGAGAACTATTACCCACTAATGGAAAGTATAGATCCATACCGAGTTAAGGATAGTATAATATAGAATAAACTTTTGGTTTCTCTTTTATTGTCAATTGTGTTTTATCTATATTTTATGATAGAATGCCTATCATACATGTAAAAGTGATATTAGAACAAATCACCTCACTGCATTATTTTTCATTTTATGCATGATTGATTGTGGTTAATGAAGACCCAGTTGTTGATGAAGACCTATAGAGCTAGTTTGATAGTTTGTTATTTATGGGGCAGGATAGACGGGCACTGTTCTGACTAAGATCTTTTGATGTATTGAGAATAAGTAGTAACTATTTTGATGTATATTTAATCTCCTTGTATTTCAATAATTTTTCTGATTATGAAATCATAATGTATAATTCTACGATGAATACATACAATTTTTTTTTTACTATGTTTTCAAATTTTGATAAATTTACAAATTTTCTATTATTAAAAACGGAGAAAAATTTTACTCGAATTATTAAATAAATAAGTAAGTATGGGTTATGTTCAATGTGAATGAGTGTCACATTTAATAGTATTAAAGCAGTTCTTTCTTGTCAAAGCCTGGGGTATGGCCTTGACCTCCTTTACGCTGTGTGTTCTTTCATTTGCTGTGGATAAAACAGAAATGAAAGATGAATTGTTTGTTCTTATATCCTCTATTGAGAAACAAAAATATAAGATAAGTTTAGGTTATGTAGTACTGCTGAAGATAAAGCAGACGTCCGAAACAACTTGCAATAAAAGAACTAAGAGAGTGGGTTGTGCATTCAGTTGATGACTTTGCTAAGAGTAAACCTATTGTTAATTGCGAGTTTGGTAGAAGTGATTAGTGCATGTCTAGATAGGTTCTGGCTAGGAAAGACTTGATACTCAAGAGTGTCCATTGTGACCCACCTATCTTTCCTGAGAATCTATCTGGTGTACTATTTCACATATTACTTTTACTTACCTAACCTATGGTTTTGTTCAAGGCATTGAACTAGACAGTGTTCTCTTTTTAGACAATGGCTAGAAGACCACGGCAAGATACTACTCAACAAATACTCGAAAGAATGGCTGCTGTTTTTGAAAATATGAACTAAGGATGAGCCAATGAGCTTGCAAAATACCGAAGACTTGTAGCTTTTCGCAAGAATATCTGTAACACCCCTACTTTTGTATGTTAAATTATTCTGTATGTTTAAAAATTGTTTTTGTGTCATCAATGTATTTAGAATAATTAATAATAATTTTAATTTTTTTTTCTAGAATTTATTAACATAATTTTTGTAAAATGATAAAAATACCCTTAGTTGACTATAGGAACCAACCAGAGACTTTTTGACCTCAAAATATTTTGAAAATTTTATATTAAGTATTTCTCATTTAAAAAACTTTATTTTGAAAGAAAACTAGTGAAAAATATAACAATACTATTTTAATTCTTCAACTATTTTTTTTAATATTTGACAATGCAATTCTGAAAAATCAGAAAGGAATTTCAAAATTCTGACTCACACCATTTTGCTCAAAATTTCAAAAGTTATTTAATCATAATTTTTAATAATTTTTCTGAGCCAGAGCCCAGAGAAATTAGAAAATGACAATTTTGTCCCTATTTCTTAACATTAAAAGACTGACATGAGGAAAAGATTCAATTGACATTAAAATGTCAATTTGAGCTTGGAATTATGTCATATATATTAAAATATAATTTTAAAAATTTTTAAGGAATTTTTTGGAATTTTTGTGTAAAATGCCCCTAGGTGTCTAGTAAGCCAGCCAGTACTGGTTTAACATTAAAAAAAATGAAAATGGTAATTTTAGTTTATTTATGGGTAAAATATTTAATTTTAGAATTTTCATAAAAATTTTGGTATTTATTGAATTAAAATGGATTTTTTATGAATTTTCTAGCTTAAAAATACAAATAAATACATATAATTTGAAATAAATGAATAAAAATTAAAATTTATTATTAAAAATTTATTTTTGATGAAAAATAATGTATTTGTCAAATTTTTCATTAAAATGAATTATTTTGATATTAAAAGCTAATTTTTCAAGTTTAGGCGTTTTTATCAGTATCGGTTAATTCACCTACGGATAAAATTTGACACATGGAGGCTTGGGAAAGCTGGTGGAGCATATCCCCAACCCTAAAATAGGTGATTCACCACCTATTTGGGATATGTGTCCCTAAATTGGATTAAAAATAAATAAAAATTGGATTTATGACATAATGCTTACATAATGGATGATGTAAATTTTGGGACACCTAACCCCCCTCCTTCTTCTATAAATAGGCCTCGAAGTTTTCAGATTTTCACTCATCCTTTCCTCTCTCAAGCTAGCCAAATTCTTAGAGAACTTCTCTCTCTAGAAATTTTTTTATTTTACTTTGTTTTTATGCTAAAATTTTACTAGTTTTCCAACAACTAGTAAAGTTCTCTTCCTAAGAGCTTTGCATCAACAATTCCATCCTCTTGTTCAACTATCTTAGAAGTAATTGGGGGAGTGGGGTTGGTTATAAATTATTATCACTTTGCATTTTGGTAGGAAGGGTTTTCCCCTAAACCCGTTTAGGCTTAACTTTTATTATTGTTATTATTGTTTAATATTAAACTTTAATTTTTGCTAAGTTGTTACTCTGCCCAAATTTAGATTATTAAATCATAATTACTAAATTGTTACTCTGCTCAAATTTAAATTATTAAATTTTACTTGCTTAGCTGTTACTCTGCTCAAACTTAGAAATCAAAATGCATTTATTTAGTTGTTATTTTGCCAAAATTTTAGTAATTAAATTATAATTACTATATTGTTATTCTACTAAAATTTTATATGATTACTAAATTGTTATTTCGTTAAAATTTTGGTATTATACAATTTCTACAAAATAAGACAGAAATGTTGATCGTACTGGTGTTCAAATTAAATGAGACTAGGGAAACCTCTGCTTGAAAAGTTAGAAATTGATAGTTTAGTGAGTAATGTAAAGTGAATGACATGCAGTGGCATGGCACCCTGCTAGGGAAGCTACAGTTTGGTATGCTGAGGAATGAAAGGCAGGGACCCACTTGCGGAGGTCTTAGGGGTAGGCATTGAGTGGTGAAGGTCCCAATGGCCAGGGTAACGCCTTTGAGTCGGGATATTCGCTTGACCAAACTCGATAACCCCGACAACTGCTTAGCATTTCAAGATTGGTTTGAGAGTATACCTCTATAAATGGATATCCTAATTGTTATTTTCTTCAATGATAATGAGGACTGTACCATGTGATGATATTGAGAGAGGTATATGTACTCCCAGTCACTTCCCAGGTTTTGTTGAGAACTGTTACCTACTAATAGGAAGTATAAATCCATACCTAGTTATGGGTAGTCAAATACAACTTAGAATGAACCTTAGGATCTCTTGTGTTGTCAGCTGTGTTTTATCTTTGTTTTATGGTAGATTTTCTACCATACATGTAAAAGTGATTTTAGAGCAAAACACCTCACTCCATTATTTTCTTCTGTGTATGATTGATCGTGATTATTGAAGACGACATTAATGCTCCGTGATGCTGAGTACGAGATAGAGAACATCTCAACGGGGGAGGACCTGAAGACCTATAGTATTTTCTTTTTGTATGAAGGATAGGGTAGATAAATATTGCTCTGTATAGGATCTTTTTGATGTATATATTGGGCTAGGTAATATATGTCTTTCGATGTACTTTTGTTTTTTGACTATTATGTATTATTCAAGGCATGATGTATCGTTTGATATATATATATATATATATATATATATACATAAGCAATTTTTATCATTTCACTTCTATTTTCAAATTCTATCAAATTTTGAAATTTTCTATTATAGAAAAAAATTTACCAACATTTTCATCAACTTAAATTAATAATTAAATTAATATGAATTATATGTAAAATTAAAGGAGTGTTACAATATCCCACCCACCTTTAAAAAGGGATGTGATCCAAACGACACTCAGAACTAGATTGCAGAGATTGAGAAAATCTTCATAGCTATGGAATGCACTGATGCACATAAGGTAACTTATGTTACCTTTATACTATTAGGAGATGCTAAACATTGGTGGAGATATGCAAGACAATATGCAGAGTTTTTATCTTGACCGAAACTAAAACCATTCAATCTAATGACCTCATTCAAGGAAATGGAACTTTCCAAATGAAAAAGCTAATAATGATCCTTAAGATGGGAGACCCTTATGATCAAAGATTCCATTTGGATGAATTAGGAAGTAACTAGTAACTTGTAGGTAATTTTTCTTTAGGATGAAATCATTCTTTTACTTTGTAGTTATGATGTACGTAGAACCTTGTTGTCCTTACCAAAACTTTAATGTTTATTGTCCTTTGTGTTGTCAAAGAACTCGTTCCTTGAAATGACAACTTCTTGTTTATTACTTTATATCTATTTATTTTTCACCTGATAAATTCATTTTCAATTGATTTGATTACCCCTTTTATGATTGCTTTCTTACTTTGAAAACCATCTTGTATAATTCATTGATAAAAAAAAGGATTATTAAAATTCACTTGTCCCTAATAATGTAACCTGATCATTTTCTTTAATGATTCCAGACTTATAAAACTTTTATACGATTTGTGTTCCTTAATAAAGCATGAAGATATATTGATGTTCCCTCGTTAATCATATTGATGATTTCGTTGAGATTTTATCAATCTAGTCATTCTTAAATATTAGCATTCAATTTTAAAGCTTTTGAGTATGTATTCCTTCCTTAACATTCATTAAGATTGTCTTTATCATTCTTCGTCCTATGGTTGATTCTTCAGCCATTAGTATTTCTTTAAAATTTCATAATGCTTTTCCAACCACATATCTTGACTCAGGGTGAGTTACTTTTCTTAGGCATTAACTCACTTTGTCATACCTTGACTCTTGAACCTCAATTCCTAAAAAATTCATCTTATGCTTTGGCACATCATTTGAATAGTCACAATTCTTTCCTTAGAACGAAGGTCATTTAAACATCCTGACTATTATTTGTTCCTCATTAATGATGAGAACTGTACCATGTGATGATGTTAAGAAAGGTATATATACTCCCAGTCACTTTCCAAGTTCTGTTGAGAACTATTACTCACCAATGGGGAGTATGGATCCATACTTAGCCAGAGATAGTCTAGTACAGTATAACTTAGAATGAACCCTAGTTTTCCTTCTATTATCAACTGTGTTTTATCTTTGTTTTATGATAAACTTCCTACCATACATGTAAAACTAATTTTAGAACAAAATATCTCACTCCATTATTCTTCTTTTATGTATGATTGATAGTGATTATTAAAGATGACGTTAATGCCTTGTGATGTTGAGTACAAGTTAGAGGATACTTCAACGGGCGAGGATTTGAAGACCTATATTATAGTTTTTTTCTTTTTGTATGAGAAATAGGGTAAATTGACACTACTTTGGATAGGATCTTTTCATTCTTTTCATACTTTATGACTATTATGTATAAACCAAATCACGATGTACAGTTTTGTTCTTTCATCTTTTACTCCCATTTAAAAAATTTGTTAAATTTTGAATTATTTTATTCTAAAAGAGGGAAAAAAATTTACCCATATTTTCATTTACTTAAACTTAATAACTAAAGTAATATGAATTATATTTAAAAAAAGCATGGGCATTACAAATTTGAAAACTTCAATTCTTTGTACTTCTTTCCTTTTTTTTTTTTGGTTTTTGTGTGTTTTGAGGCATTGGAACCTATTTTTAAAAAGAAAAATAAATTTAAAAACAAATACAAATTGAAAAATTGAAGAACCCATTGGATCTCAGGCCCATTGAAGGAATAATGTCCAAATCCAAAGTCCAAATATACAAATCCAAAACTAATAATACAACAAAAAAGGCTAAAAAATCTAATGCAAATAAAGACAAGATTTTTAAAAAAAGGGAAGGGAAAGAAAAATATAAAAAAATATGTTGCTGCTCCTGCTTTACTTTTTGCTATGGCACCTCTTGCTCCAACCACCTGAGTCAGCTGCTTATAGTTGCAAGCTCAATCCGTTGCCACTACAATAATGAGATCAAGTTTGAATAAAAAATTTGAATTAACCATCTATAAATAGGAGAAGAGGAATTGGGTAAAAAAAGATTAGCAAGTAGGTTCCAAAAAAAAGGGTGTGAGTTAGAAAATTGTGAGTAAGAAGAGGTTGAATAAATATTGCAAGCACATTATGAAAAAATGGTAATTGGAATAGAAATGAAAATTTAGGAATAGAAAAGGACACAAGCTAGGGTAGACCACCTTGATAGGTGGTCCATGGTGGACAATAGTTTTTAGCTATTAGATTAATCTCTTCTTCATAGGATTTATCTTACATTTTTCACACGAGAGTATCCCTCCCCCAACTTTCTCCCTGGCAACTCCTGTCGCCAACCACCATTTGCTGTCGCTAGAGGCGATTTCTAGTGGCAGTGTAATCCTTAAAGAAGATAGGGTGAGGCCTCTACATAGAAAGGCCCAGATTTGAAATAAAAAATGAAAATGCAACCCATCCATTAAATTCCTACACCAAGAGCGTAGCAAGAAGGCAAGAAATGACAGAATCAAATCAAAAGGTATAAGCAGACCAATGTAGGTAGAAAAATAAAATAAAAATGTAGAGCTATACCCAACAGGGGTGGTTCTCGCCCTACAATGGCTGACAAAAAGGAAATCATTCCTCAACAGTATGACCTTGACCTTTGTAGTTTTGCGCAAAACCCTTTCCATTTCAATGTCGGTGAGTTGTCAACTCGTATGCAGCTTGACGCATGTGAGGTTATGGCATCGTTGTGAGATTAGCACGAGCACATCATCTTCTCGTATGCTCATAGATCTGTGGTTGTACTTCAGCATGAGCTTCGTCGCAAAGTTGAAGCTCAAGAAGAGCGATAAAATTACTAGAAAGGGATTCGATTTTGTTTACTCCTCATTTGTCAATGCATTTAGTGATCTCCTATTTTTCAATCAGCACCTTATTTCTTTGATTCATTTTCTTTTGTGAATATGCTGAGTAAAAGGCTTGGTATTATGGCCACTATATGCAATTTGGAAAGGAAGGTCGAAGATGAATTTTCAGGTGCACCACCATGGCGGTATGGGTTGTTGGGGTGAGAGTTAGGGAGGAATAATCTATGTGAAAGATGACGCATTGAAAATCAGATTAATCTAACAACTAAAAATTATGGTCCACTGTGGATCACCTACGCAGGTGGTCCATGCTAGCCTTTGTAACATCCCTAAATATGGACTTTAGAAATAAAGTCATGTAGATATTATTTTTATGGTAAATGGTCATAGATGCCTTAAGTGTCAATAATAATAGTTACACTTATATTAGAATGTTATAGGAATAAGATAACAGGACCCAAATAGGGAGTTTAGGCCCAGGGCAGGCCAAAGCCCATCAAGCCACACACACACAATTTATATAGGAGAAGGAAGGAAGAGTTGGAGAGAGAAACAAAAAGAAAAGAGAAAGGAAGAGAGAGAAGGAGAAAAGAAGAAGAAGAGGAGAATAAGAAGGGAGGAGTGGATCCAACCATCCAATCACTTCTAAAAGCATATGTGAGTGCTTCTAATTCATCTTCTTTCCATTATCTCACTTGATTTGGAGTTAGGATTGATGGATTAAAGTTTTAAGGGTTTTTGAACCCTATAATGGAAATTTGGGGTTTTTGCGAGATTTGTCTGATTGATGAGTTTTAGGATAGGTTTCATGGTTAAATATTGTTTATGAGTTCACTATATTGCTTTGGAATGGTTGTATGGCAATTAATATCCAGGGGATGGAAAATCGTAGCTCATATACCCATTTTCGCATCAAGGTCATCGTTGGGTGCCAGTATACGTTACTGGGCAATGTTCAACCAGAGCTAAAAAGGGGATTCTAGCAACCTATCACCGGGTGACAGAATTGTCCCGCTGAGCAACAAGGTTGCTGGGCGACAATATGGTCCCACCAAGTGACAGTAAAATGTTGCTAGACGACAGTAAAATGTTGCCAGGCGACATTCAACCAGAGCCCAAATAGGACTCCGGTAACGAGTCGTTGGGCGGCAAGGCTGTTGTTGAGTAAAAATTAGGATTTTAGCTAACCGAGAGTTGAATCTAGAAAGAGTATGATTACACTTTTGTTTTCTATGCATACTCTTGAATGTTTACCTCTTGTTGTGATGTTGTGTTGCATTATTTGATGTTGATTGCTTGAGTAGCTGCATTATAATGCATTCATGTGATTGTTGCATTTGATTGACATAGTTTGTATGCAACGATAAACCCTATATAATAAGACATTTAAGATGCTTAAGACACCATCAGATGCCTCCTTAGCAAAAGGTGGAGATTTTCCCCGAAGTTTATAAAAGGTTTTCATGAAAGGAAGGTTTTAAGAAAGGAACATGTTTTTGAGAAAAGCTTATGTTTTCGCAAAAAGATATTTTAAAAGGAAAGCTACGCTTTCAAAGAAAAGT
This sequence comes from Spatholobus suberectus, assembly GCA_004329165.1. Lineage (NCBI taxonomy): Eukaryota > Viridiplantae > Streptophyta > Magnoliopsida > Fabales > Fabaceae > Spatholobus > Spatholobus suberectus. The sequence goes on along the minus strand of QUWT01000285.1, from coordinate 72,618 downwards.
ACCTCTTAGTAACATTAGGACCTCCCCGGTTTCAGTCATGTTCGAGTTGCACCCTTGGCATACTACAGTGTGCAAATTATAGTGAGGATTCCGAGGTTACCAAGGAGAGATGAGGTATTATGCAACTCTAAGATGAGTTGTAAAAGAATGAAAAAAAAAGAGAGGTAGGAGGCCCTTTGCGTCAAGGGAAGGGACCGTCATCCTTCAAATGTTAGGGGAAAACAACATCCTTCAGTAACGGAAGGATGGGTCTTTCGGTAAGAGAAAGACATAGTCATTCTTCGGTAAGGGAAGAACGTTGAGGGAATTGCTTTGATAACGAAAGTGGTTTAGCCACTTGGACTAGTGGTAGTAAGAGGTCGAGCAAGAGGGATGCCTCTTGATGACTAGAGCTCAGCCAAAGGCAAAAATAGTATGTAAGTGAGACTTAATAATAAAGATAAAGAGAATGACACAAAATAAAAACAAAACTAGGATATGATTGATGTGAATGCCTTTGTGAGGCATGTATGTTGTCCCGTGGGGTATATGATGATGTGTATGCTTAGTCATAGGTGAATCTAGTTAAGTCTAAAGTAGGGAACCTATATACTTAGTGAGGACATAGTTTATGTGTAAGTCCCAAAAAGGGCAAGAAAAGAGAAAAGTAAAGAAAGGAAAAGTCAGTCCTCATTTAGTATTATGGAAAGTAAAAGGTATAGAGAAAGTAATCTAGAGTGTGACTTAGTATTATGGAAAGTAAAAGGTCTAGAGAAAGTAATCTAGAGTGTGAAATCCTCATCAAAGCGATGGAAAGATAGTTGTCTAGTGTGAGAAGCAGTATGGGTTAAAAGAGTTAGGGCTCAAGTCCACTAAAAGATTAGCAATCCCTAAGTTGGGCATAGATTATGAGATTAAGAAATAACGAGGTAAGAGATTAAGGGTTTTAGTAAGAGGTAAAACCATGAGAGTATAAGAAAAAGATCTCTAGAATAGAGGGTCAGCCTAAAGTCCTTAGAGCACTCACTGAGACAAAATGTCTCATCCCTTTTATGTTTCATGTTTTTACAGGTTGAACAAGTGAAGTCCTCTTAGGAGTAGCTTGGAGCATAGAGCTTGAAGTCGTTGTAAGAGGAAGAGTTTATAGCTTTGGACCTCCCAATACCTGGGAGTTAGTTTATGTTTATGTTTCTTTTGTTCATGTTTTGTAGGCAAATTAGTACCAAGAGTTTTGTATTACCTGCTGTAAGTATGTTTTTGTAATCCAAGCTTAAGTTTTAGTTTCCGCATAGTTTCTCTGATATTCTTATATTCTAAACTCCTATGTTTTAGTAATATAAGCAGACAAAAGGTAATACTCCTTAGGGTGTTACAGCCTTCGTCATAGAAAAGAAATTATATTTGTGAGGAAGAGAGGTTTGAAAATTTTCCTAAAATGAAAAGAAAGAAGCAGTGAGGAAGAAAGAAGAGATGGTGAATCACAGAATAAACTAGTCATAAAGAGGTGTCACATAGGAATGAGATACTCTTCACTTTCTTCCCTTTTTTGAGATTGAATTTCATGATTACATCAATGTAGCACTTATTAAATGTTCCTTGATTACAGTAACGCACACAACCACAAAACTAGAATAGCTCAACCACTCCAAACCCCTGTGGATTTTTTTTTTAAAAAAAAGGCAAAAAAGAGGAAACAGAAAGCTTTGCATCCAAGAGCTCTGCCAAATGAAAAGCTGAGTCTTTAATTTTGTTTTACTTATTCTTTCTTTATTTGTTCTTCAGTATGGTCAATTCCATTTTAATTTCATTCTTTAATCAAATCTACGAATGGGCTCTGTCCTTTCTTTTTTAAAAAAGAACCATTTAAAAAAATGTGAAAAATAAATAAATAATAAACATAAAATAAAATTAGTATTTTTAAATTTCCTTTTTATGTTTATTTTATCTTTTTCTTGTTTGTTATGTGAAATTAATTTTCAAAAATATTAAAATTAATGCTAATTAATTTCTTTTTATTTTTTAATTTTGTTTATTTGTTGTTGGTTATTGTAGAAATTGTTAATTTACTTTTTTTTTGTAATTGATTAATTTAGGCATGATGTTTTGTTAATCCTGCATGTATGGGTAGTTACTCTAATCGGTAGATAAACTTCGGTAAAGATAGTGGTATGGAACTTGAGTACAAGCATGCAAATTTCAAATTGCATAGGGAAGAATGATGTAACGGGCAACCAAATCACTACTTCTTGAAGTATAGTAGGAGAAATTGTACTTTAAAACCAAATTTAATAGTAATTAGTAAGCCCAAAGTCTGTTAGAATAAATTACATTGGCATCCCATGAGATTTTTTGAGATTGCACATAACCCCTTGTTTTTTTACGTTAACAATAACCTTCTTTATAAGTGTATATGGTGTAATATTTTTCAAACAATCAAGGGGGTTAATGTAATTTATAAGGAGTGTCAGTGTAATGTTTATCAAACAATTAAGGAGAGTTAGTGTAGGAGTAAAAAAAAAAGAGGGGTATTGAGCAAAATTTAACAAAACCACAAGAATGTCAGTGTAATTTACTCTAAATTCAACTTGAGAGTTAGGATTTAAGACCCGACTGTTGGGGTCTAATATCAGTCATTTATTGTTTCTTTGCAAGCATCAGCTTGTGAAAGTGGATATTTTAGCAGCCACCTAGAAGGGAACAGGTATAGACAATTTTTCTCTTCTTGTTTTACTTAAAAATGCAGAAGGCCTTTGTTATTTTTTATGTCCATTATCATTTTTGACATTGTATTTGCTCTTCTACTTTCAGTTATTTTTAATGGATAATTGGATAAAGTTTTTTCTAATAGAAAATTGAAGTGATGTAGACCGGAAAAAGGAGCTGATACTACTAATATCATTGATGAAATATTCAAATGGTAAGCTATGTTTTACAAGCATTCAACTACACAAGTCTGTAACAAATTTTTCTCTTGATTTTATCCATCCTATTGAAGTTTGATTGTATGATCTATCAAATCTTTACTCATTTTTTTTTCTTGTTTTGATGCTTTGGGAAATATTGTAGACTTCATTCTGAAATTGCATTTGGCTGACCTTGTAAAATCTTTTGGTAGGATCTTAGATGGATAAGACTCAAGGTGAATGCAATATTCGAAAAATTATATCATTTTGATTGGGTAGCTTTCGGATAGATTGTAATGTTTCAACAATTCTTCTATAATTTGTTTGTAGTGAGGCATTGTTTTCAAATTTTGAAGTTTTCATTCTGATAGAAATGGAATGCTTCTCTTATCCTGTATTGGTTCGTTGTGGCATTAGAAAATAGGAGTGTTAATACTTTTGAAAATTAATTTCTGGAATATTTTGAAAATTAGTTTGTCAATTAAATTCTGGAATTTAGTTTCAGGAATGAGGATATCTTTGAAAAAAATAAATAAAAGGAGAGTGTAAATAGTAATTTCCTTATTGTATTTATTTTGTATCTTTCTTAATGGATTTTATTATAATTAGCTTGTTATTGGATTTTAGACCCTAGCCCATGTTGGGTTTAGTTCTTTTCTTTAATCTTTCAAGATTGCCTATGGCCCAAAACCATAACTTCCCAAACACATTCACAGCTCACGCCTTCTCCCTTTATGTACCAAAAAATGAATTTCCATAATATGATTTGCATTTTGGAAAACATCTTTAATTGTAATGGAATCATCTTCATTCTTGTTGCTCAGTTTCTCCTCGGTAATTTTCATCCACTGCTTCTCTCCTAAACTTCAACTTTGAGTTACAATATAAGGGCAAAATAAGATTCCAACTCTCACTTGGTGTCTTATGGTTCAATACAGGGAAAAAGGAAAATTTCCCGCACCAACCAAAGAAAACTCATGCTGAACCACAAAAAAGAACTTAACAATGCTAACTTCACAAAGTAGTGGAACACTCATGTCAGAATGTTAATAGGAAGCTAGTGAAAAATAAGGGTAGCTGAATTACACTAATTTGTCATCTCATAGTCATGCACTCACATGGTAATCCTGGACATCTAATTTAATTATTTTGAGTTATTAATTGAAAGCTCAACAGCTTGGGGTCACAGACACAATACAAAGAAATAGAAGTTGTATTGCTATTGGATTTCTCGTGAATTTTATCATTTTGATGACCTAAAGCTTAGTGAATCATAAACATAGTTTTTTAGGTGAATTAATCAGAAATATAAAGTGGTTCATACTAATGTTATTTTCTTACTTCGTTGGCCCCAGAACAAAAAATGGCCTTAGGCACATGAAATGAGAATAAAAGGAATGATGAAGGTTACACTGTTTGATAAATAGAAATGAGTTGCATAATGTGATTTAGCCACCTTGCACGTTAGGTCTAAAGGAAACATTTAAGGCCTGAGATATTTGCTAGTTTACATCAAATAAAAGGAGGTGGAGAACAAACTATATTTAAAAAACTATTTTGGCATGAAAAAGTCTTGCGGATTTTAAAAGACTATATAAGAATGCAATGACTTATAAAATTCTTTTAAAGACTTTTATAATCAAGATTTTGTAGTTTGGATTTTAATTATTGGATTTATATCATAAGAATTTATATTATTTGAACAGACTTTATGGATTTATAAGATTTGATAGGACTCATGAATTTTTAGAAAACATTCAAAGTTTCAAGAGTCAATGAAAAGATAACAAAGAAATGATAAAATTTGGATAAAAAAATCAAACCAATACCATTTTACTAATCTTGTAATAGCTAATTGATTTTAACTTCATGTCCTCCTAAATGGCATTTCTCCATATATCTAAAGCTATCTTAGTCCTCCATGCATTAATATTTTCTCATTCCTGTTCTTGCATTGGAAATTTTATTTATATATAAAACCAATCAGTGTAAAGATTGAATAATATATAATAAAACTTATATATGATAGTTTTATTATATATATAATATACAAAACTAATCAACGTTATTTATATATTAGAAGTTTTGTTTATATATAAAACCAATTAGTTTTATTATATATTATTTAATATTCAACATAAAGTTTATATATATATATATATATATAAAGAAAAAATCAAGTAGGATACAAATCATGATTTCTTCATGAGTGCAAAGAAGTCAATGAATACGGACTCATAGACTCTGTCATCATGAATCCTTTCAAAGCTCTCTAGCCATTGTGAGTTAGAGCAGAAGGTAAAGATCAGGCTAACATTTGAATTTGATATTAGCATAAAGTAATTAACCTAGGTAGTGTAAAGCAATTATTTTAGCATAAGCAATTAACCTAGGTAGCATAATTGAAATTTGTGCAATAGGTACAAATAAAAGTAAAAAAAAAAAGCAGTACAATACACAAATGATAGTGATAGGGTTTTTTTATTCATTTTTGACATCATCTTTTAGGCGATATACACAGTGAATTTGTCTAAATAAATTGATAAAGGCAAAAGAATAAAAAAAGTAGAAAGATACTATTTTTGATTATAGAGAAGGCGAGTAGGGTTGAAAGAAAGAGATGACTAAGTACTACACCAACACCACCTTCAATGAAGAAGGAAGGGATTATATGTGATAAGAGAAAGAAAAGTCTGGCATAGACATAAAAAAAGGAATGAGAGTAGAAAAGTCTCAAGGGTTTGTGTGGGATTGTTAGATTGGTGTGATATTTATACATCTTTCTAAAAAGTCACACGAAATCCATGCTACAAAAAAATCCATCAAAATTTATATATTTTTAAATACTAAAAGACTTTTTGTAAGTTGTAAAAGAAACTTACTTTAATACCACTAGATTTTGTTACCCTCTTAAAAAAAATCCAAATATCCCTAATTGATTACCACAAGACTTATTTGTATTCTTAAAAAATCTTGATTGAATACCACAATACTTTTTATCACAAAAAAGATTTTTAAAATCCTAATCCAATACTCCCCTAAGGGTTACACTATTTGATAAATAGAAATGAGTTGCATAATGTGATTTAGTCACCTTGCATGTTAGGTTTAAAGGCAACATTTAAGACCTGGGATATTTGCTAGTATACATCAAATAAAAAGAGAACAAAATATATGTTATAATAAATATAACTCTCGTGACAGATAAAAAAAATTAAATCAAAAGACTTTTATTAATATGAACATAAAAAATGTAGAGAATCTTGTATTAGTACACAAACTTGTGGCATGTAATAAAATGCAATTAATTAAATCTAAGTTAGGTTCACAATGTACAAATGCTATAGGCAATCCAGTGACGAAGAATCATTATTCGTCTTAAACATAGACAAAACAATTACTACTAATTGCAATAACTATAATTATGATATAACATAAGAAACTCCAAAAGATATGTAAATACATATATAAGAATTTTTAATAATTCAAAAATCTAATAGAATGTTGTAAAACAATATTGGTTAGATAAATAATGTAAATATCGTTAAAAACCCACTATTAATATTTAATTTCTAACAAAATAATCTCTTTTTTATACTGATAAATATTGCTTGAAGATTTGTGTCTAAAAATATATTCATTTAAGTTTACAAAATTTTTCTCTAACTCAAATAAATAAAACCTCTTTCAACTGTTATTATAATTATTTTGTTGTAATTTCATCAATACTTGCAAGTATAAATAATAAAATAGTATTCAAAATACTAATAATTATCAACATATTAATATTATTTATTTATTTATTTTGGAAAAACTAAGAAAAAAGAGGATGTTACATTTCTCATTATCATAATCTCTACTATGATAATAGGTCTTTAATTTTAATTGAAGACCTTATCAAATCAACTATTTAATTTAAACAATAAAATATGATAATGAAATCAAAAATAATACTTTGCTATTAAAAGTAGAAATGATTACATGAGGAATTGGATCATGATTGTATACATTTATTCCTAACATAAATACCCAAAAGACTAAAGTATTCAAAATTCAAAAGATCAATTAAATAATTTGGTGAGGCTAAATGTCGTAGCCATGGCCGTCCACCATCAATGACCACCTTGAGACATGCCTTTTTCACTAGAGCTTTTGTAAGCATTGCCCTTGCCCCTCCAAATTCTAACATTGCTGTATTCAAAATTCAAAAGATCAATTGAATAACTTGGTGAGGCTAAATGTTATAGCTATAGCCGTCCACCATCCAATGACCACCTTGAGACATGCCTTTTTCACTGGAGTTTTTGTAAACATTGCCCTTGCCCCTCCAAATACTAACATTGTTGTTGCTACATCTAGCTTGGCAATGTTAGTATTTAGAGGGGCAAGGGCAGTGAAGTGAGTGGCGATTGATGTGGTTCCAGGGTCTAATCAATGGGCTTAGTATGTGGTTCAATTGTGAGATAGTGAGTAAAAGGCATAATGAGGTGAAGTTATATTGGTGGTTTGGTGAAGCAAACAAGGAGATGGGTGTTTACCAATGTGATGGTTTGGGGTTGGTTTAGGTAGTAGCAAATGGCTTAATGGTATGGATCACGGTGAGGGAATGGGTTTGTGGGTTGTTAAATGGTTTTCCCGTATGATACTATACTAATGGGAAAAAACAGATACAAACTAACAAGGTTTTAAATAGCTTAAGGCTTTGGCAGTTACGAGTATTTTGGATCTTGCGATGCATATTGCGATCATTGTTGCTTGAATACCTCGCAACTTAGAACAAAATTATATTAAAACTAGTTAGTTATCCGTACATTCACACGAGTTGCATTGATCTCTATGCATATTTTAAAATAATTTTTATATATAATTATTTACTTAAAATAAATAATAGAGTAGAAAATTAAGTCTTAATTGACAATAATAGAGGAAGAAGATACTACCATGATAAAAAATGTTGTAAATGTAATTTTTGTTTATTTGACACTTGTTACAAATTTTTTAATTTATATTTCAAGTAATCCTTATTTATTGTTTTATTTAATTTGTTTTGTAGTAATATTTTTCTATTTTTAAAACAAGTTTAAAATATACATGATTATTTCTTTAAACTTACATTGAATTAAACATGTTAATAATTATTAATTTTGAATTTTCTCTCTAATTTGTTTTTATTTATGTAAAGAATATAAATTTAATTTCTTTAAAAATTCATAGGATCCAACGTTTCACAAATACAGTCATAAAGTACAACTAATTTAAGGATGTTAATCAAGCATGTTATTAATTTAACATGTAGTTTAAGTAAAGAATATATATTTAATAAAGTGACAGCTTCATTTTAGGATCTTGAGAATGCACCCATAGTGAACATTAACTACAAGTTCTTTTATAATTTTTTAGCTAAAAAATATTAATTGTTATAAATAACTTCTTATATTTTCTTAATTTTATATTATTTACTTTTAATATAATATACACTTCTAAATAAAATCTTATTTAAGCTTAAAATTATGTTTAGGAAAAACATTATTTTTAATGAAAGAGTTAAAATATAATTGTAAATTTATTCAAATATTTATGTGAAATATTAATAAATAAGAATATTATGACAAATAATTAATAATTCTTCAATCTTGTAACAGAATTAATAATTTAAATAAAATATAAAACAAATTATTATTACCCAAAAAAAAATTTGGTATCCTTATTGTTTATTGTTATGAATTATAGGCTAAATATGAGCAAGATTCTTATCAACGGTAAACAATGAAATGATTAGAAAAATTGAAATGGTTTAAAAATTTATTTTTAATTGAAATATAAGATAAATTACACAAATTTTGAATATGTGGTTTCATCATTTAATTGTTTTAAAAATATTTTTAAATTAAGGATACTCCTTCCAGTCTCAAATATGAAATAAAAAAATCATTGTGTTAGTCTCAAATATAAGCAAATCTTAACTAATTTCACCTTATTTAATGAAACCATCCCTAAAATATCCTTCATTTAATTGAGATTCTATTCCTAATGACCTTTTTTTATTCTTGATATTAAGTTTCAATGAAGGGCAGTTTAGAAAAAAAAGGTTATTTCCTTAATGGGATTAGTAAAATTAAATTATATTAACTAACTTTTTAATTAGTATAAATTATTATTATTATTATTTGTGCTTACATTGAAGACTGGAGTGAATATTTAATAGTAAAGAATAAAATAGTTAAAAAGATATTATTACAAATCATATATAATTACCATAAGAGTAACATTGTTTCCTTAAATAATGATTAAATTTATAAGCTATTTGAAGTTATTCGTATCAAAAAGAAAATATATATCAAAATAATATATAATCGAAAATCGATCATCCATGTTTGGTATCTAGTTATATCAAAGAATGGTTGCATCTAATACCTATGTACAAGGCAAAGCTATATTGAAAAAATTTAGTTTTTTACGTCTTGTACTCATTCTTCCATGTTGAACGCAGAATTAAACAAGCTATATAAAGATGTGATTGTGAAAAAACAGGAACATACAAGAAGAGGAGATTGAATTGTGCGTTAATAAAAACTTTTATGCAAAACTTTAAACAAAAGATAAAAAGATGCAAAACAAAGAAATCAAGATAAGGAAAAGGAAGGAGAAGCACACCATGGACTTTTATATTGATTCACTAAACCTGAGCTATGTCTAGTACCTTCGTCTAGGGAGATTTCCACTAACCAACCCTTGTTACAAACAAGTATTCTTAACATTCTCTTCAGGCCTACAATAGTGATCATCCTAGATCACCTACACAGCCCCAAGTATTCTTTTGTCATATAGCCTTTCTAGGATTTCACAACATAAAGGAATGTTTTATAGAATTCTTCTCACCGAGTGGGGATATGAAAATACAGAGCAAATAACAACAACTTTGCTATGCAAAGAATAAGAAAATGGAGAGTTTTTAGATGTGGCTTCACTCATGAATCAATTCTTCACTGCCTGCATGACCGTCAAGGGGCTAAAACCATTTGGGAGAGATTGCAATGGAATTCACTGAACAAGCTGCCTTCACCTCTTATTGTAAGGATTTGATAAGAAAATATTAATTGCATCATGTAACACCCTCACTTTTATTTAATTAATTGTTTTAATTATTTATTTATTCTATATATTTAATTCTGAAAAATCGGGAAGGAATCTAAAAAATCTGATCCCCACGGTTAAACTCAGAATATTGAAAACTATCTAATCGTGATTTCAATAATTTTTCCAAGTTGAAGCCCGGAGAAATTAGAAAATGACGATTTTGTCCTTATTTGTCAATATTAGGGGCTGACATGAGAAAAAGATTCAATTGATATTAAAATGTCAAATTGAGTTTAAAATCATGTCATATGTATTAAAATATAATTTTGGGAATTTTCTGGAAATTTTCTGAAATTCCTGTATAAAATGACCAAAATACCCCTAGTTGTCAAATAACAACTCAGTATTGGTTTGACATCCAAAAATGATGAAAATGATATTTTTAGTACATTTCAGGTAAAATATGTAATTTAGAATTTTCATAAAAATTTGAGCATTTATTGAATTAAATGAATTTAATATGAATTTTCTAAGCTTAAAATATATAATATATATATTTATAATTCGAAAAAATTAAAATTTATTTTTAGAAATTATTTTTGATGAAAAATATTACATTTGTTCGGATTCATATCTAAATTAATTATTTTAGTATTAAAAGTTAATTTTTTCAAGTTTAGGCGATTTTATCGGTACCGGCTAATTAATTAACAGTCAAAATTTACACTGGAAAATGTTGGGACAGCTGCTATCCCACGTTTCTGATCTACCATGGGGTGATTCATCCCCTACATGAATATGTGTCCCTAATAAAAATAAATAAAAATTGAATTTTGACATCATGGGTGACATAACTCCATGGACACCTAAGCCAAATTTTTTCCTATAAATAGCTATGATCTTGAATTGAGTTTTTCATCCTTCTTCTCAGCCGTGAGGTTCCATAGATAAATTCTCTCTCTTTAGAAAATTTCTTTTACTTTGTTTTTATGCTAAAATTCTACTAGTTTTCCAATAACTAGTAAAAATCCTCTTCCTAGGAGCTCTGCACCAACAATTTCACCAACTCTTTGAGGTAATGGGGGGAGTGGGGTTGGTTCTAAATTCAATTACTTTGCATGTTGGTAGGAAGGGTTTTCCCCTAAACCCGTTTAGGCTTTAATTTTACTATTAATATTATTGTTATATTATTTGATGTTAAACTTTAAATTTTGCTAAGTTATTATTTGCTCAAATTTAAATTATTAAATTATACCAAGCTGTTACTCTGCTCAATTTTAGAAAATTAAAATGCACTTACTAAGCTGTTACTCTGCTCAATTTTAGAAATTAAAATGCACTTGCTAAGCTGTTACTCTGCTCATTTTTAGAAAATTAAAATGCATTTGCTAAAATGTTACTCTGCTCAATTTTAGATAATTAAAATACTCTTATTAAGTAGTTATGCTGCTCAAATTTAGACAACCATAGTAGAATTACTAAGCTGTTATACTGCCCAAATTTAGAAAAAATATTTTTAGCTATTATGATAAATAATTAAATTATTAAATTATCAAATTTTAGTAATACTCAATTAGTTTAGCAAAAATAGTAGAAGAAATAAACCATAAATCTCATAATATGAAACTAAAGATAGAAATCATTTTATGAGCTATTTATGAATTTATTTTTAGAAAACTACTATAGAAATTTTAGTTTAAGTTCTTATCGTTCAGGTAAGGTCTAGACACACTAATAGACCATCTATAAAAATTTGATAAATTTTAAAGCTTATTTAGTACTTCTAATTGTGCTCTATAAGTGCCTGTGGACACATTTTTCTTAGAAATACTAAATTTCAAAAATTTTCGAAAAAATTCTAAAAATTCATGATAAAATTCTAATTATTTTTCTAAGTCTAAAAATTATTTTTATGGAATTTTTTGACGATTCTATGATTTATTTCTTAATTATCAGTCTTTATTTTAATTTGTATATCTTTATTTTTATTGAATTATTGCTTATGTGCTTTAATTTGAATTATGACTTATGTGAATGATATGTATGGATCAAATCTCTGTAATACAAGGCAGAGATATTAGTAGAAATTATACTGGTGCTCAAATACTTGAGACCAGAATGAACCTTTAGAAATTAATATATTAGTGAGTAATGTAAAGCAAGGGACATGCAGTGGCATGACACCCTGTTAGGGAAGCTACAGTTTGGTACGCTGAGGAATGAAAGGCAGGGACCCATTTGGGAGGTCTCGGGGGTAGGCATCGAGTGGTGAAAGTCCTAATAGCTAGGGTAGCGCCCGTGAGTTGGGATATTCACCTGACCAAGCTCGATAACCCCGACAACTGCTCAGCATTCCAGGATTGGTTTGAGAGTATACCTCTATAAATGGACGTCCTGACTGATATTTGTTCCTCATTGATGATGAGGACTGTACCATGTGATGATGTTGATGAAGTATATGTACTCCCAGTCACTTCCCAGGTTCTGTTAAGAACTATTACTCACTGATGGGAAGTATGGATCCATACCAAGTCAAGGGTAGTGTAGTATAACTTAGAATACACCCTAGGTTCCCTTCATTAATTGTATTTAAATTCCTACCATACATGTAAAAGTGATTTAGAACAAATCACCTCACTCCATTATTTTTTTGTTATGCATGTTCAATCGTGATTTTTGAAGATGGGGACGCCGGTTCTGTTTAATCTACATATATCATATCCAGATGGAGGAGTATGGGATTATGATCAGGACACAAACATCTTAACCTACACAGGTCTGATGTCTGTGACTTTTCTATCCCTATTCCTGGGGCTGAGATGTTTCCACTGACATATATAATACCTATTTCCTATACGACTGTCCTCCCACCAGATTTTATTTACGCTCCTCACATTCCACCACCGCCACCACCACCAGTAGATCCGAACATCCCTGTGATAGCTCCTTATTTGGATGCCCCTCCACTTCCTCCCGAGTTACCTATTGTGGACGCTCCAGCTGTAGACGAGCCAGCACCCATACCTGCCGATGATGGATCTCCTATGGAGGTAGTACTCGCTGAGTCACCTGTGGCCTCCCCTGATATTGAGTACCAAGTGGGTATAGCTAATGGGTGGCATACCTCTTCATCATCTTCTTTTGGACTTGGGGTACCACATGAGGTACCTAATGGACAGGCATACCATGCAGCAGAGGACGCATCAGAGGAGACCCCTTCAGATGAGGACCATTAGAGACTTTAGTATTTAGTAAGGGATAGGGTAGACGGTACTGCTCTGTATAGGAACCTTTTGGATGTATATATTAGGTTAGGTAGTATATGTCTTTTGATGTACTTATGACTGTTATGTACTACCCAAACCATGATGTACAGTTGGATATATATATACATAAGCAGTTTTTATCATTTCACTTCTATTTCTAAATTCTGTTTTGCTAGTACCGAAAAAAAAAAAAAAATTTACTCACATTTTCATCAACTTAAAATAATAATTAAATTAATATGAATTATATTTAAAATTAAAGGAGTGTTACACATCACCTAAAGGAACTCTATTTACGGTGACCTATTGGATTATACGGAAAAGTAGAAACTCAGAGGTTTTTAATAATATCAATTGGGCTAATTGGTATGTTCTAAATCAAATTAACTCCTTACACGATACCATCCTTAAAATGTTGAGCATATTCGGATGTTTGTGATTCTCAATCAACACTTATCCTTCCATCACACTCTAAGGGAAATATGATAATAAACAAAAAAGTTACAATAATTATAAAAATATTTCATAAAATTTAATAAATTAATTACCATATTATATAAAATCAAAAAACTTTTTAAGATTTAATGATTTAATTCATGAATTTAATTAGAATATATACTTGTTATAAACGTCTTAATTATTATAATTAAATATAATATATATTTTTATGAAGTAAAAAAATAAAAAATATTTGTGAATTTAGGCAAAAAAAATGATGAATATAATGATGTCACGTGATATCTACTTATGTTGCAAAAGCTTCTTTTATAATATATAATAGGCGTATATTAAAAGGAATTTATTAATATTGAAAGGTATTCATTAGCAATAAAAAACATATTTTGCACTTAATTAGTAATTGCAAATCCCACATATAACTAGAAGTAAAATAATGCAAACTCCCTACTAATAATGCGAATATTTTTAACCAATAGACTATTAATATTCAATTTGTGTCTAAGAATAGATTCATTTAAGTTTACAAAATTTTTCTCAAACTCAAATAAATAAAACCTCTTTCAAATGTTAGCATAATTATTTTTTATAATGTCATCAATACTTGCAAGTATAAATATTAAAATAGTATCTGAAATACTAATAATTATCAAGATATTAATATCACTTATTTATTTATTTTCAAGAAACTAGGAAAAGAAAGGATGTTACATTTCTCATTATCATTATCTCTACTATGATAATAAGTCTTTAGTTTTAATCAAAGACCGTATCAAATCAACTATTTAATTTAAACAGTAAAATATGATAACGAAATCCAAAAATAATGCTTTACTATTAAAACTAGAATTGATTATATAAGGAATTGGATGTTGAACGTACACATTTATTCATAACATAAATATCCAAAATACTACAGTTCCAGCAATGATGATGGTTGTTGGAGCTATTATAATAAACTTTGTAGCCATGATTATATGAGAAATTGGATCTTGAATTCCTAACATAATACCCAAAAGACGACAATTGCAAATATGATGATGGTTGTTACATGAGGAATTGGATCTTAAAGGTACTCATTTATTCCAGAAGTTTTTCTTTAACAGCTGCAACAACCATCATTGCTATTGCAACTACAGTCACCCTGTCATTAGCTTTTGACAACCACTGCCTCTTTGAAAATCATCAATATTGTTCATTTGTTCAACTTCCATTGGCAATTATGATGTATTCCTGACCAACATTCACCATAATAAGAACATGAGTATAATACAATAAACAAATAAGATAAATGAAAGAAAATGCATAAATAAAATAAAAAATTAAGACAAATGTTTGGTGTGTTAGGTATATGGCACATGTTTAATGTTGTAGTGGATGGTGGGATTATTATGTTGGGATTCTAGGATTTAGTCCATCTTATTTGTTTTGTTTGCTTATTTTTGGTTTCATCACTATTACTCTTTTATTAGGCAAAATTGCAATCTTCTTCCTCAAGTTTCTCACAAATAGTGATCTGCACTCACATTGACAACCTTAACTACAGTTTGAAAAAGAAAAGAAAAGAAAAGAAAGAATAAAGACTTAAACTTTGCTTGCATCTATTTCCATTGTTTTGCCATGCTTGGTGCTCCTTTTTCTTTATTGTGATGAGATTTTAATCTTCCAAAAAATTAAAAAAAGAAAAGAGGGAGAAGAGATACATGAAGCCATGGTAACTGGAACCTAGCTCCATGAAAACCCACCTAAATACCATCCCTTCCATGTTATGACTACCATTGGTCCATTATCCTGCACCAAATGACCAACAACACCTACCTTTCAAACTCCACCACACACTAGAACCATGCTATCATGAACAACTCATCTTGAACCAAAGCCAAGCACAAAGGAAGCCCCACACCACATCCCTTCCACACCACCATTCATGCTATCGAAACCCTCTATTACTGCTACCATGTAGTAATATTGTGTTCTTGTCATTCCCCATGTAAACCAAACCACGCAACTCACACATTTCCATGAGATCACCACAACACCATTATCTATTCACCATGAAAACCAAGTTGTTGGGGTGTGGGATTTTGTTTCATTATTATTGTCAAATTGAGTTTGGTTAATATCCATTATTTGAATTATTTATATTGTTAATATCCATTTTTGTTAAAAGTCATGCTTTACTGGACGTGTGTAATTTTGTCATTCATTCATATTCACACACACACACACACACACACACACACACACACACATATATATATATTGCTGATTGTTATCAGTTTTGTAGTCATTTTTTACTACTCCATATGTCCAAAATGGAAAACAATGTATAGGTTGGTTGGGTTTAGTGAATTTAAATGCAGGGTCTAACAATGATACAAAATGCAAATGAAAGTAGTTATGATGGAGTGATTCATGTGTTCATTTAAGTAGAGAATGGTGAAATATATC
The DNA here is from genome assembly GCA_004329165.1 of Spatholobus suberectus. NCBI lineage: Eukaryota > Viridiplantae > Streptophyta > Magnoliopsida > Fabales > Fabaceae > Spatholobus > Spatholobus suberectus. The sequence continues at coordinate 56,486 of QUWT01000285.1, read as the reverse complement.
AAATTAAATTTTTTGTTAACAATAAAGATCAAAGATATCACTTATCATAAAGGGAGGTCAGTGTTCATTTAATAAGTAGAAGGGGTATGAGTGATATTTAAACAGATCTCAATGCAATTTGTCCTTTTTATTATTATTATAGTATGAGAAGAAAATAGAGTGATAGCACATGTACACAGGAAAGAAAGTAGCAGTCAGAGACTGCAATATATTTGAGAAAACAGAGCAAAAATATATTACCAATTATTGTATTAGTTCTTGTTATTGCTCTTGAATGGTTTGCAAACACAAATGAAAATGTCTTCTCCTTTTGCTTGTCTTTGTTCCTGTGCAGAAAAGATATTAGGGTGATGACTGATGTAGTTCATGGTCTGATCACTGGGCTTAATGTTCGTTCACTAGTGACATAGCAAGTAAAAGACAAAGCGAGGCGAAGTTATATTGGTGATTTGATGAAGCAAACAAGGAGATGGATGTTTGCGGATGTGATGGAGTGGGGTTGGTTTAGGTAATAGCAAATGGCTCAATGGTATAGTATTACAGTGAGGGAATGGGGTTTGTGGCTTGCAAAGTGGCACTCCCACAATGATACTATTACTAATGGAAAAATAGAGACAGACTACCAAGGGTATAAATCGCAATTGCTTGCATTTAGGTCTTTGCAATTACGAATATTTTGGATCTCGTGATGCAAATTACGGTCACTATGGCATTAATGCCTCACATCTTAGAACAAAATTATATTAAAATGTTTTGTATCATTATATAATCCATGACATTAACCAATAATTAATATTTTTTTCATCATTATGAAATATATGAAATAAAAACTAATTAAAAAAAATACTAAAATAGGAATAATTATCAGCTACTAATATATTTAACAAATCCATACATGTTTGAATGACTCAACAACATAAATAAATTAATATCCACTTATACAATTAAATAAAGTTCATACATAAATTTTTTGTCAAAAGTTCTCAACATATAACTACTATTACATATAAAAAGTTCAAGCAAATTTATTATTTTTGGTCACCACATTGTAGACAACACGCATGATCATAGCCTCCACTTTTGGACCATCTTCTTGTTTCCCAAAAATATACTCAAACCTCAAGTTTTTATCATAAAGAATAACCAGGATATATATTTTATACAAAAGTACTACCTCATTGGTCAGCTCATGGTAGAATGAAGTGATTAAACTGATTTAAAATATAGAAATCAAAATTAAAATAAAAAAAACTATAGAAACAAAAATGTGATTAAATTGATTTAAAATATTTTTGTTCTAAATAACTTTAATTTAATACAAAATTATATTAAAAGGAACTTATTAATATTAAAAGATATTCATAGCATTAAAAGACATATTTTGCACTTAATCACTAAATGCAAATCACACATTATCATTAGAAGGAAAATAAATGCAAAATAAATGAATCAAAATAAATGACATAATTAATTCTATGGGTCCATGAAAACTATCTCACTCCATCCCTCGCATATTTCTCATGTCTCCCTCCCTTCACCATGAATTTGAACTTTCAATTTTTAACGACCCCACAACTCCCATTTTTTGTCCACTTCCCACACATTCCACTCCCATTCATCTTATTAATCTTAAATTTAAAATTTTCAACTTTTATTATCATTCTTCCACAATTCCCAAATTTATTTCCCACGTCCCACTCACCTTTTTTTTATATTGACCTGCCACTCACTAATAAACTCCCTCGTAGGGATGGAAAAAATTTCGTACCCACAGATACAGACTACATATAGCCTATGATGTATAGATACGATACATATCCAATAAGATTATTCTAAAAATATATTGGACATGATAAATATAAGATAATATTCAAATATGTATAAAAATTCATAAAACTAATAAATATATAATTACAATTTTGTAAATCTAAATTAAAAACATACTTCTTGGAATTACTAAAAACCAAAAAATTATAAATCATTTTTATCATAAATTACTTCCTATTATTTACAAATAGGAATAGTACTATCAATCTCATTTCTTTTTTGAGATCATCTATAATGGGGACAATTTCCATTTTTAGTTTATCAATGAACAATGCTTCCATGTTTCTACATTATATATGGTTAAATGTCTCATGTCACTACATTGGATTTTAATAAATTCCTTATAGGCTTTGCTATAGATGCAGATACGTAAGGAAATTGAAGTATTAGTGTTTCATAATATATAACAGTGATGTGTGGGATGTACCCATCTACAATAGTTTATTAGTCTTGAGCTTATATTATGTACCATTGGTGAAATGAATTGTGGATCCATTTTTAAAATATTTGATCAAGAATGCAATTTAATGTCAAATAAACATTTCAAAAACTTTACATCAAAGTAAAAGGTCTTAAAGTCAGCCAATATATACATTTTTTGTTGGAACCAAAGACGTTGAAGTGTCTAATCCCTCCAAGTTTTGAAGATAACAAACTTATTAAAAGTTTAAGTTTCCGTTTGAAATTAACTATTTCACAGTGTCCAAACTCATGGCGTCCAACGTGCCAAAGATAAACCAGCGTCCAATAAACTCGCATATAAGGACTGTCCAAGTTTAAGTCTCTTCACACGAACTATGCACTAAATATCAGATACGTCTAGACAAAAGCTCTTTAAGGGTTAACTTTAAATACTCGTCCAGTATACATGCTTTATATTTTTGAGACTAATGCCTTACCATTTCTAAAAACTAACATTCATATATTAAGCATTAAATGGTAGACAAACTCACTCTAGTGCAAAAGCGCAGCAATGCAGAAAAAGCAAGTCAACGTATCAAGCTGCCAAGTCGAATAAAGAATGTTTAGAAAAGCATAACCGCCAGCACAATTCTGCGCTTTTCATTTTGGTGCAAGGCTAAAAGCTATCTGTTCTAATGTATCTGAAAAACTCGATATGCATATCTCTTCCTTGAAGATTGAAGCTAAGTCTTCCTCAACAGCTCTTTTTTGCTAAAGACTATATTCACCAAGAAAGAAGGAAGAACAACTAGAAGAAGTACAAATAGCATGAAAAGAGCAACAAAACAAGAGCTGATTGGTACATTAATCATCTATTAAATGATAGCCAAAAAATCCTTGAAACAATTGTATTTTGAGCTAAATCTTTACACCCTCACATTGTGAGTTGCTTTTCTTTGAAAAATCTTTTATATCTGTTGTGAAAGCCTAAAGAGGCATAGTGAGAAAGAATACTAGGGTTAAGCAATCTGAGGTGATTGCGTTATAAAGCCTGAAGAGGCTGTGAAGAATACTTGTAACCAAGGTTGGTTAGTGGATATTGTGACACCCATTCACATTGAACATAACCCAACTTATTTAAAAATATGAGTAAAATTTTTCTCCGCTTTTAATAATAGAAAATTTGTAAATTTATTCGAATCTAAAAACGATAAAAAAATAAAATCTGTATGTATTTATTGCAGAACTGTACATCATGATTTCATAATCAGAAAATTTATTGAAATACAAGGAGATTAAAATATACATCAAAATAGTTATTACTTATTCCAAGTATATCAAAAAGATCCTAGTCAGAGCAATGTCCGTCTATCCTATCCCACAAAATAATAAATCGTCAGACTAGCCTTATAGATCTTCATCAACAACCAAGTCTTCATTAATCACGATCAATCATGCATAAAATGAAAAATAATGGAGTGAGGTGATTTGTTCTAATATCACTTTTACATGTATAGTAGGAATTCTACCACACAATACAGATAAAACACAGTTGACAATAAAAGAGAAACCTAAAGTTTATTCTATGTTATATAATCCTTGACTCAATATGGATCCATACTTTCCACTAGTGGGTAATAGTTCTTAACAGAGCTTGGGAAGTGACTGGGAGTACATATACCTCTCTCAACATCATCTTATGGTACAGTCCTCATCCTCATTGAGGAAAAAACTAACAATTTAGGATATCTATTTATAGAGGTATACTCTCATCAATCCTGGTGATGTTGAGCAATTGTCAGGGTTATCAAGTTGGTTAAGTGATTGTCCCAACTCAAGAGCACTACCTTGGCTATTAGGACGTTCACCACTCGATACCATACCCTTTAGACCTAACCATGGGTCCTGCGTTTCATCCTGCAATGTACCCAACCGTAGCTTCCCTAGCAGGGTGCCACGCCACTGCATGTCACTTGCTTTACATTACTCACTAATTTATCACTTCCTAATTTCTCAAACAGAGGTTTCCTTGGTCTCATTTAATTTGAGCACCAATACAATTAATATTTCTGCCTTTTATTGCAAAAATTGCGCAATACCTAAAATTTTAACAGAATAATGATATAGTAATTATAGTTTAATTATTAAAATTTGGTAGAATAACAACTAAATAAATACATGTTAATTTGCTAAATTTGAGCAGAGTAACAGCTCAGTAAGTGCATTTTAATTTTCTAAAATTGGGCAAAGTAACAGCTTAACAAGTGCATTTTAATTTTCTAAAATTAAGTAGAGTAACAACTTAGTAAGTATAATTTTAATAATTTAAATTTGAGCAGAGTAACATCTTAGCAAAAATTCAAGTTTAACATCAAACAATATAACAACAACAATAAAAAAAAAAAAAAAAAACTTAAGCCTAAACAGGTTTAGGGGAAAACCCTTCCTACCAACATGCAAAGTGACAATAATTTAGAACCAACCCCACTCCCCCCATTACCTCTAAGATGGTTGATGAAGAGGATGGAATTGTTGAGGCAAAGCTCTTAGGAAGAGAACTTTACTAGTTGTTGGAAAACTAGTAAAATTTTAGCATAAAAGCAAAGTAAAAGAAAATTTCTTCTAGAGAGAGAAGCTCTCTAAGAATGTGGTGGCTTGAGAGAGGGAGAGGTGTGTGAAAAATGACCAAGGATGGGAGGTATTTATAAAGGAAGAGAAGGCTTAGGTGTCCACTTTGATGACATATGCCATTATGTCATAAATCTTATTTTTGATTTATTTTTAATTAATTTAGGGACACATATAAAAAATAGGGTGATTAATCAGCTATTCCTAGGTTGTGGACGTGCTCCCTTAGCTTTCCAGCTTCTAGATGTTAATTTTATCTGCTGGTAAATTAACCGGTACCGATAAAATCGCCTAAACTTGAAAAAATTGACTTTTAATATCAAAAAAATTCAATTAAATGAAAAACTGGATAAATAAATTATTTATTATCAAAAATAACTTATAATAATTAATTATAATTTTTATTAACTTATTTCAAATTTTATCTATTTATTTTGTATTTTTAAGCTAAAAAATTCATAATAAATCCATTTTAATTCAATAAAAACCAAAATTTTTATGAAAATTATAAAATTAAATATTTCACCTATAAATAAATTGAAATTACCATTTTCACCTTTTTTGAATGTCAAACCAATACTGGTTGGCCTATAGGACACCTAAAGGCATTTTGGTCATTTTACACAGGAACTCCAGAAAATTCCTAGAAAATTTCAAAATTATATTTTAATATATATGACATGATTCCAAGATCAAATTGATATTTTAATGTCAATTGAATCTTTTTCTCATGTCAGCCCTTAATATTGATAAAGAGGGACAAAATCATCATTTTCTAATTTTTACAGGCTTCGGCTCAAAAAATTATTAAAAATCATGACTAGATAGCTCTTGAAATTTTGAGCATGATGGTGGGAATCAGAATTTTGAAATTCCCTCCCAATTTTTTAGAATTAACTAGTCAATTATTCAAATACTGGTTGATAAGCTAAAATAAGAGTGTTACATTTTTCACTATTTCTCTTTCAAAATAAAATTTTTATAATTAAAATATACCTAATATAAATTTTTCAAAATACTTTGAAGTCAAAAAGTCTCTAGTCTGCTCTTGTAGTCAACTAGGGGTATTTTGGTCATTTCACAAAAATTGTCTTAATAAATTTTGAAAAAGTTCTAAAATTATTATTAATTATTTTAAGCACATGAATGACTTAAACATAAATTTTAGACACTTCTAAATATTTTTATCTATTTTCTCAATTATTTAGTTTTTTTAGGGGCTAAATAGTCATTTTACCCTTTTCCAAACTCTATTTCCTAAAAATTATTAAAAATCTAATCTAAGTACTACCCACTAATATGAGCGTAACCATAGGGATCAAACTTTTGAGATTCCCATCTGGTTCTTTAAAAATAAATACAGAATAATTAGGAAAATAATTTGTTATGCAAAAATAGGGGTGTTACAGATACATTCAGGGTGAAGGGACTGAACGTAGCTCAAGGTTGAGTGAACTAGTATAAAATTCTCTATGTTCTTATCTTCTCTACCCTTCAGCTTAAGAAGTTTTCGAACTTGTTTTAAAATTACAAAAAAGTCTTTTAATGCACAATTCACCCCCACTTTCTTGTGCATCTCTTGCTATTTCATTTTTGTGTCCAATTCATTTTTTCCAAAATTCAATAGTGTTGTAGAAAATATATCAAATCCTCCTTCATCAAAGAAGGAAATAGCTTTTATTTTATTCCTTAAAAACAACAAGATATATGTTTGGAAGTACAAAATCCAAATATAAAGTGATGACGTAGCAATGGTTTTTTTTCTTTTGTTTTTTTTATTTTTTTCTCTTTCTAACTTATTTTGAATGGTGCCATTTCAAGCACATGTGGACAAAATATGTTGGTATAGATAATCTTTTGTGTCAACTTTTTTTAACATTATTGATCATGAACCTACGTTAAATGAATATAGGAACCAATGATAAGTTAAATTTTGTTATAAGATAAAAGCTTAATGATGCTTGATCAGATGGTCAATGATGAATAGTTTTATACATAGTTATATCCCTATATGTTATGATTTATTTTTGAACACTTTTGTAATCATGTTATTAACAATAATTCAGGTTGTGATTGCAATGTGAGTTTAGTGCACATTATTCATGCAATTGTTTTTCTTTTATCATTCAAACTCATTATTAATTTTTATATCACTTTTCACTATTCAAGTGCATAAATTTAAAACATATATGAAAAAAATTAAAAAAAAATTATATTGTTGAAAATAGTAAGTAATTTTTTAAGAAAATATTAACAAATCATTATTCCCTTATAACCAATTGAATGAAATAAACACTAACACTGTAACTTGTTTAGATTAAATTATTAATTTAGTTGTCCCAAAATTCACTTGACTTTTATTTGAATTTTTTAAAATCATAAAAATAGAAATAATATATAATATTATGAAAATTCAGAAATAATAGTAAATTATGTATAAAAATAAAATACACTCTCTTGTTATATTACAATAATAACTATTGTATTAATTACATGGAATAATGAAATGTTTTTTAAATATAATCAAAATAAATATATTATTTTTTGAATCAAAGTATGAAAATAATAATTGTAATTATTAAAATATTTTTTAACAATTTTTTTGATTTTTTAAATAATATAGCAAAAATAGAAGAATACATTCCATGAAATTCTGGAGGGAGAGAATCTAGTAATCAAATTTCATTCTCAAAATTCTCAATCTATGTACACTCTCCCTTTCAAGTTTTTCCATTTTTTTCTACTACAGACACCATTCCTCTACAATTGGGAAAACTAGAGAGTGTTCAGTTTAATCAATTTCAACCATTCAAATATTTTTTATCATTTATAATTTAAATTTATCCAAATATTAAAGTTAAAGGATGATTGAGGTTTCATCAGTTTATTCAAAACAAGAGAATATTTTTCCCCTACTATTACGCAACTTGTGTGCATCTATCTTGCGTCTGAGCAAATCCAAACATAAGATTGTTAAAGTTAAATTTTGTCTTTATTTTCATACCAAAACTTCTTCCTTTTCTTCTCTCAAGGCTCCTCTCTTGCTTCTATTATACTCTCAATCTCATGATATTGTAATTATTCATTTGTGTGCTTCACATGTGTCCAACACCAATCATCATTGATTTTAACAAGATTCTAGGATCCCTTGTGTGACATGTAACACCTTATTTGATATCCAAATTACTGTTTTATTAAATTATTTTCTTTTATTAATTACTTAAAAGATAATAAAATAAAAATTATTTTTACAGAAAAAAGAATAATTTTTTTATGATGAAAAAAAAGAATTACTATGATGATAATAATTGACATAAGATTCAATAAATAAAAATATTCTTTATATGTTTTAAAATTTAAACAAAAAATTGAAATAATAAAGCGATTATCATATAAAAAATGATTAATACATTTAGCAATATATATTTCTTTGGCATGTGATGCATGAAATATTAGAAATATTAGTTATAAAAATAATTTATACAAAAATGGTGTATGAGTATGTATGTGTGCGCATGCGTGTATTGTGAAGGAGAAAGAGTAAAATTGTTTTTGCATCACTATGGGATTCCTTTTTTTTTTCTCTTTGTTAAACACCCTTTTTAAGTTTTTACTCCTTGTTAATAATTGAAATTGTAAAAATTATTAAATAATGTTAGCATAGAAAATTCAAATTCTAAATGTTTTAATTTTTTTAAAAACTAGTAAAAAAAAAACAAAAATGATAGAACATTAATCTAGAGAAAGAAGATAATAAAAATAGAAAAGGTGAAAAGATGAAACTTAAAAAAAAATTAAAAGAATAATAAAAGAAATACTTCTAGGGAAGAAAAAAGAAAAAATTAAAATTAAAATTATAAAAAAAAATATTAAACCTTATTATTATAACATTGTTATATGTTTTTATCTTGTTATATGAAACCCCTCCTCTAATCAATTTATGTATTTTAATTGATACTTGAATTATATAGAAATAACAAAATAATATCATCATGCAAATGTCAAATATTAGGAAAAAATTTAAAATGAATTCAAAGAGAACAAAGAAAAAAGGTAGAAAAAAGACAAAAAGAGGAGAAAAGTATAAAAGAAAAAAAATGAATTCTATAAAAATAACAGAAATATACAATAAAAACGTGAAACAAGTAAAAAAAAAAATGAAGGCCTTAAAGTTTTGAAGATTCCATAAGTGAATAATCCTGAACACTAATATCTACAATGGAATCAAAATTGAAAGACATGTTATCATAAGGCCTGGTATTCACACAATAAATTATTTATAATAATAATTCAATATTTTAAAAAGGAATGATTGAATGTTCAAAGCATAAATATTGCGAATTACCTTATTACATTAATTTAATATAATCCTAATTTGAACATGTTGTAAATTTGAATTAGAATATAATTGTTAACTTTTAATCTATCTATCTATCTATCTATCTATCTATATATATGTGTGTACATATATATATATATATATATGTATGTATGTGTATATATATGTAAGTCATAATTATCTTAATTATTCAAATGAAAATATATATTGGTCAAAATTACCATAAATCCTGATAATAAAAAAAAGTTACAATAATTATAAAAATATTTCATAAAATTTAATAAATTAATTACCATATTATATAAAATCAACAACTATTTAAGATTTAATGATTTAATTGATGAATTTAATTAGAATATATACTTGTTATAAACGTCTTAATTATTATAATTAAATATAATATATATTTTTATGAAGTAAAATAAAAATGATTGTGAAATTTAGGCAAAAAAAAATTGAATATAATGATGTCACACGATAGCTACTTATGTTGCAAAAGCTTCTTTTATAATATATAATAGATAATAAGCTATATTAAAAGGAATTTATTAATATTGAAAGGTATTCATTAGCAATAAAAACATATTGTGCACTTAATCAGTAATTGCAAATCACACATATAATTAGAAGTAAAATAAATGCAAACCCGCTATTAATAATACAAATATTTTTAACAAACAGACTATTAATATTTAATTTGAGTCTAAGAATATATTCATTTAAGTTTACAAAATTTCTCTCAAACTCAAATAAACAAAACCTCTTTCAAATGTTATTATAATTATTTTTTTATAATTTCATCAATACTTGCAAGTATAAATATTAAAATTGTATCTAAAATACTAATAATTATAAAGATATTAATATCATTTATTTAATTATTTTCAAAAAACTAGGAAAAGAGAGGATGTTACATTTCTCATTATCATTATCTCTACTATGATAATAAGTCTTTAGTTTTAATCAAAGACCATATCAAATCAACTATTTAATTTAAACAATAAAATACGATAACAAAACCCAAAAATAATGCTTTACTATTAAAACTAGAATTGATTATATAAGGAATTGGATATTGAACGTACACATTTATTTATAACATAAATATCCAAAAGACTGCAGTTGCAACAATGATGATGATTATTGGAGCAATTATAGAAAACATTGTAGCCATAATTATATGAGAAATTGGATTTTGAATTCCTAACATAATACCCAAAAGACTACAATTGCAAATATGATGATGGTTGTTACATGAGGAATTGGATCTTAAAGGTACATATTTATTCCACAAGTTTTTCTTTAATAGCTCCAATAGCCATCATTGCTATTGCAACTACAGTCACCCTGTCATTAGCTTTTGACAACCACTGCCCCTTTGAAAATCATCAATGTTGTTGCTTTGTTCAACCTCCATCTAACAATTGTAATGTATTTGTGACCAACATTCACCATAATAAGAACATGCATATAATACAATAAACAATAAGATAAATGAAAGAAAATGCATAAATAAAGTAAAAAATAAGACAAATGTTTCGTGTGTTAGGTATATGGCACATGTTTAATGTCGTAGTGTATGGTGGGATTATTATGTTGGGATTCTAGGATTCAGTGCATCTTATTTGTTTTGTTTGCTTGTTTTTGGTTCCATCACTATTACTTTTTTATTAGGGAAAAATGAAATCTTCTTCCTCTAGTTTCTCACAAACACTGACTTGCACTCACATTGACAACCTTAACTATAGTTTGAAAAAGAAAAGAAAGAATAAAGACTTAAACTTTGCTTGCCTCTATTTCCATTGTTTTGCCATGCTTGGTGCTCCTTTTCCTCTATTGTGATGAGATTTTAATCTTCCAAAAAATTAAAAAAAGAAAAGAGGGAGAAGAGATACATGAAGCCATGGTAATTAGAACCTAGCTCCATGAAAACCCACCTAAATACCATCCCTTCCATGTCATGACTACAATTGGTCCATTATCCCACACCAAATGACCAACAACACCTACCCTTCAAACTCCACCACACACCAGAACCATGCTATCGTGAGCGACTCATCTTGAACCAAAGCCAAACACAAAGGAAGCATCACACCACATCCCTTCCACACCACTATTCATGCTATCGAAACCCTCTATCACTACTACCATGTAGTAATATTGTGTTTTTGTCATTCCCCATGTAAACCAAACCACGTAACTCACATCTCCATGAGATCACCACAACACCATCATCTATTCAACATGAAAACCAAGTTGCTGGAGGTGTGGGATTTTGTTTCATTATTATTGTCAATTTTATTTTCGTTAATATCCAGTATTTGAATTATTTATATTATTAATATCCATTTCTGTTAAAAGTTATGCTTTACTGGACGTGTGTAATTTTGTCATTCATTCGTGTTCATATATATATATATACACACATATATATATATATACACATATATATGTGTGTGTATATATATATGTGTATATATATATATATGTGTGTGTGTGTGTGTGTGTATGTGTGTGTGTGTGTGTGTGTGTGTGTGTGTGTATGTGGGTGTGTGTGTGTATATATATACATATTTATATATACATATATACAGTTTTGCAGTCATTTTTTACTACTCCATATGTTCAGAATGGAAAACAATGTATAGCTTGGTCGGGTTTGGTGAATTTGAATGCAGGGTCTAACAATGATTAAAAATGCCAATGAAAGTAGTTATGATGGAGTGATTCATGTGTAACACCCATTCATATTAAATACAATTCATATTAATTTAGTTATTAAGTTTAAGTAAATAAAAATGCATGTAAAATTTTTTCATTTTTAAAAAAAATTCCAAACTTAACAGAATTTGGAAATGGTAATAAAAGATGAAATATATATACATATATATCATAAAACTGTACATCATGGTTTGAGTAATACATAACAATCAGAAAACAAAAGTACATTGAAAGACATATACTACCTAGCCCACTATATACATCAAAAAGATCTTATACAAAGCAGTATTTATCTACCCTATCTCTTATACAAAAAGAAAATACTATAGGTCTTCAGGTCCTCCCCCATTGAGATGTTCTCTATCTCATACTCAGCATCACGGAGCGTTAATGTCGTCTTCAATAATTACGACCAATCATACACAAAAGAAAATAATGGAGTGAGGTGTTTTGTTCTAAAATCACTTTTACATGAACGGTAGGAAATCTACCATAAAACAAAGATAAAACACAACTGACAACACAAGGAATCCTAACATTCATTCTAAGTTATATCCGACTACCCTTGACTAGGTATGGATCCATACTTCTCATTAGTGGGTAATAGTTTTCAACAGAACCTGGGAAGTGACTGGAAGTACATATACCTCTCTCAACACCATCACATGGTACAGTCCTCATCATCATTGAGGAACAAAATAACAATTTAGGATATCCATTTATAGAGGTATACTCTCAAACCAATCCTGGCATGTTGAGCAGTTGTCGGGGTTATCGAGTTTGGTTAGGCAAATATCCCGGCTCAAGGGCACTACCTTGGCCATTAGGACTTTCACCACTCGATGCCTACCCCCAAGACCTCCGCAAGTGGATCCCTGCCTTTCATTCCTCAGCGTACCAAACTGTGACTTCCTTAGCAAGGTGCCATGCCACTACATGTCACTTGCTTTACATTGCTTACTAAACTATCAATTTCTCAAGCAAAGGTTTCCCTGGTCTTATTTAATTTGAGCACCAGTACAATCAATATGTCTGCCTTATTTTGCAGAAATTACACAATACCAGAATTTTAACAGAATAACGACATAACAATTATAGTATAATTACTAAAATTTTGGCAGAATAACAACTAAATAAATACATTTTAATTTCTTTAAAATTGAGCAGAGTAACAGCTTAGCAAGTATAATTTAATAATTTAAATTTAAGCAGAGTAACAATTTAGTAATTATGATTTAATAATATAAATTTGGGTAGAGTAACAACTTAGCAAAAATTAAAGTTTAACATTAAACAATAATAACAATAATAAAACTTAAGCCTAAACAGGTTTAGGGGAAAACCATTCCTACTAACATGCAAAGTGACAATAATTTAGAACCAACCCCACTCCCCCCATTACCTCTAAGATAGTTTATGAAGAGGATGGAACTGTTGGTGCAAAGCTTCTAGGAGGAGAAATTGTACTAGTTGAAAACTAGCAAAATTTTAACATAAAAACTAGATAAAAAAAATATTTTAGAGAGAGAAAACTTTAGAAAGAGAGGCTCTCTAGCTTGGGAGAGGAAAGGATGAGTGAAAATCTGAAAACTTTGAGGCCTATTTATAGAAGAAGGAGGGGGGTTAGGTGTCCAAAGATTTACACCATCCATTATGTAAGCATTATGTCATAAATCAAATTTTTATTTATTTTTAATCCAATTTCGGGACACATATCCCAAATAGGTGGTGAATCACCTATTTTAGGGTTGGGGACGTGCTCCACCAGCTGTCCCAAGCCTCCATCTGTCAAATTTTATTTGTAGGTGAATTAACCAGTACCGATAAAAACACCTAAACTTGAAAAATTAGCTTTTAATATCAAAATAATTCATTTTAATGAAAAACTGGACAAATGCGTTATTTTTCATCAAAAATAAATTTCTAATAATAAATTTTAATTTTTATTAATTTATTTCAAATTATATGTATTTATTTTGTATTTTTAAGCTAGAAAATTCATAGAAAATCCATTTTAATTCAATAAATACCAAAATTTTTATGAAAATTCTAAAATTAAACATTTTAACCATAAATAAAATAAAATTACCATTTTCACCCTTTTTGAATGTCAAACCAGTACTGGCTGGCTTATTAGACGCGTAAGGGCATTTTGGTCATTTTACACAGAAATTCCAGAAAATTTCCAAAAATTTCCAAAATTATATTTTAATATATATGACATAATTCCAAGCTCAAATTGACATTTTAATGTCAATTGAATCTTTTCCTCATGTTAGTTTTTAATGTTGAGAAATAGGGACAAAATTGTCATTTTCTAATTTCTCCGGGCTCTGACTCGAAAAATTTATTAAAAATCACAATTAAATAGCTCTTGAAATTCTGAGCAAAATGGTGGGAGTCAGAATTTCAAAATTCCTTTCCAAATTTTCAAAATTGCATTACCAAATATTAAAAAAATAGTGGAAGAATTGAAATAGGATTGTTATATTTTTCACTAGTTTTCTTTCAAAATAAAATTTTTATAATGAGAGATACTTAATATAAAATTTTCAAAATATTTTGAGGTCAAAAAGTCTCTAGTTAGTTCCCATAGTCAACCAAGGGTATTTTTATCATTTTACAAAAATTATCTCAATAAATTCTAGAAAAGTTTCTAAAATTATTATTAATTGTTCTAAATACATTGATGACTTAAAAACAATTTTTAAACATACAGAATAATTTAATATATAAAAGTAGGGGTATTACATCATGCGTTCATTTAAGTAGAGAATGGTGAAATATATCAAATTGAATTTTTTGCTAACAAAAAGGTTAAAGATATCAATTATCATCAAGGGAGGTTAGTGTTCAGTTAATAAGTAGAAGGGGCATGAATGATATTTAAACAGACCTTAATGTAATTTGTCCTTTTTATTATTATTACAGTATGAGAAGAAAATAGAGCGATAGCATGTGTTCACATGAAAGAAAGTAGTAGTCAAAGACTGCAATAATTTGAGAAAAGGAAGCAAAAATATATTACCAATTGTTGTATTGGTTCTTGTTATAGCTTTTGAATGGTTTGCAAACTCAAATAAAAATGTCTTCTCCTTTTGCTTGCCTTTGTTCCTGTGCAGAAAAGATATTAAGGGAGGGTGATGACTAATGTAGTTCATGGTCTGATCAGTGAGCTTAATGTTCGTTCACTGGTGACATAGTGAGTAAAAGACAAAATGAGGTGAAGTTATATTGGTGATTTGATGAAGCAAACAAGGAGATGGATGTTTGCAGATGTGATAGAGTGGGGTTGGTTTAGGTAGTAGCAAATGTGTAACACCCTCACTTTTATTTAATTAATTGTTTTATTTATTTATTTATTCTATATTTAATTCTGAAAAATCGGGAAGGAATCTAAAAATTCTGATCCCCACAGTTAAACTCAGAATATTGAAAACTATCTAATTGTGATTTTCAATAATTTTTCCAAGTTGAAGCCCGGAGAAATTCGAAAATGACGATTTTGTTCTTATTTGTCAATATTAAGGGCTGACATGAAAAAAATATTCAATTGATATTAAAATGTCAAATTGAGTTTAAAATCATGTCATATGTATTAAAATATAATTTTGGGAATTTTTTGGGAATTTTCTGAAATTCCTGTACAACATGACCAAAATACCCCTAGTTGTCAAATAACCAACTCAGTATTGGTTTGACATTCAAAAATGATGAAAATGATATTTTTAATACATTTCTAGGTAAAATATGTAATTTTAGAATTTTCATAAAAATTTGAGCATTTATTGAATTAAAATGAATTTAATATGAATTTTCTAAGCTTAAAATATATAATATATATATTTATAATTCGAAAAAAATTAAAATTTATTTTTAGAAATTATTTTTGATGAAAAATATTACATTTTTTCAGATTTATATCTAAATTAATTATTTTGGTATTAAAAGTTATTTTTTTCAAGTTTAGGCGATTTTATCGGTACCGGCTAATTAATTAACAGTCAAAATTTATACTGCAAATATTTGGGACAACTGCTATCCCACGTACCAGCTCTAGCAAGGGGTGATTCATCCCCTATATGAATATGTGTCCCTAATAAAAAAAAAAAAATTGCATTTTTGACATCATGGATGACATAACTCCATGGACACCTAGGTTCATTTTTTTCCTATAAATAGCCATCACTTGTAACTGAATTTTTCATCCCATTCCTCCTTTCACCACCGTAAGCTTCCATAGAGAAATTTTCTCTCTTTAGAAAATTTTCTTTTACTTTGTTTTTATGCTAAAATTCTACTAGTTTTCCGATAATTAGTAAAAATCCTCTTCCTAGGAGCTCTGTACCAACAACTTCACCAACTCTTTGAGGTAATGGGGGGAGTGGGGTTGGTTCTAATTTTCAATTACTTTGCATGTTGGTAGGAAGGGTTTTCCCCTAAACCCGTTTAGGCTTTAGTTTTACTATTAATATTATTGTTATATTATTTGATGTTAAACTTTAAATTTTGCTAAGTTATTATTTTGCTCAAATTTAAATTATTAAATTATACCAAGTTGTTACTCTGCTCAATTTTAAAAAATTAAAATGCACTTGCTAAGCTGTTACTCTGCTCATTTTTAGAAAATTAAAATGCATTTACTAAGATGTTACTCTGCTCAATTTTAGATAATTAAAATACTCTTATTAAGTAGTTATGCTGCTCAAATTTAGACAACCATAGTATAATTATTAAGTTGTTATACTACTCGAATTTAAACAATTACAGTAGAATTACTAAGCTATTATATTGCCCAAATTTAGAAAAAATATTTTTAGCTATTATGATAAATAATTAAATTATTAAATTATCAAATTTTAGTAATACTCAATTAGTTTAGCAAAAATAGTAGAAGAAATAAACCATAAATCTCATAATATGAAACTAAAGATAGAAATTATTTTATAAGCTATTTATGAATTTATTTTTAGAAAACTACTATAGAAATTTCAGTTTAAGTTCTTATCGTTCAGGTAAGGTCTGGACACACTAATGGACCATCTGTAAAAATTTCATAAATTTTAAAGCTTATTTAGTACTTCTAATTGTGCTCTATAAGTGCCTGTGGACACATTTTTCTTAGAAATACTGAATTTCAAAAATTTTCGAAAAAATTCTAAAAATTCATGATAAAATTCTAATTATTTTTCTAAGTTTAAAAATTATTTTTATGGAATTTTTTGACCATTCTATGATTTATTTCTTAATTATCAGTCTTTATTTTAATTTGTATATCTTTATTTTTATTGAATTATTGTTTATGTGCTTTAATTTGAATTATGACTTATGTGAATGATATGTATGGATCAAATCTCTGTAATATAAGGCAGAGATATTAGTAGAAATTATACTGGTGCTCAAATACTTGAGACCAGAATGAACCTTTAGAAATTAATATATTAGTGAGTAATGTAAAGCAAGGGACATGCAGTGGCATGACACCCTGTTAGGGAAGCTACAGTTTGGTACGCTGAGGAATGAAAGGCAGGGACCCATTTGGGAGGTCTCGGGGGTAGGCATCGAGTGGTGAAAGTCCTAATAGCCAAGGTAGCACCCGTGAGTTGGGATATTCACCTGACCAAGCTCGATAACCCCGACAACTGCTCAGCATTCCAGGACTGGTTTGAGAGTATACCTCTATAAATGGACGTCCTGACTGATATTTGTTCCTCATTGATGATGAGGACTGTACCATGTGATGATGTTGATGAAGTATATGTACTCCCAGTCACTTCCCAGGTTCTGTTAAGAACTATTACTCACTGATGGGAAGTATGGATCCATACCAAGTCAAGGGTAGTGTAGTATAACTTAGAATAAACCCTAGGTTCTCTTCATTGATTGTATTTAAATTCCTACCATACATGTGAAAGTGATTTAGAACAAATCACCTCACTCCATTATTTTTGTTATGCATGTTGAATCGTGATTATTGAAGATGATAACAATGCCTGATGATGCTCAGGAAGAGCCAGAGGATACTTCTCCAAATTTGAAGACCTAGTTTATAATATTTTCTTAAGGGATAGGGTAGATAAATACTGCTCTGTATAGGATCTTTTTTTTATGTATATATTGGGTTAGGTAGTATATGTCTTTTGATGTATTTTTGTTTTCTCTTCGACTATTATGTACTACTCAAACCATGATGTACAGTTGGATATATATATACATAAGCAGTTTTTATCATTTCACTTCTATTTCTAAATTCTGTTTTTCTATTGCCAGTATCAAAGAAAAAAAAATTTACTCACATTTTCATCAACTTAAAATAATAATTAAATTAATATGAATTATATTTAAAATTAAAGGAGTGTTACAAAATGGCTCAATGGTATGGTATTACAGTGAGGGAATGGGGTTTGTGGCTTGCAAAGTGGTACTCCCACAATGATATATACTATTACTAATGGAAAAAACAGATACAAACTATGAAGGTTTTAAATCGCAATTGCTTGCATTTAGGTCTTTGCAGTTATGAGTATTTTGGATCTCGTGATGCAAATTGCGGTCATTGTGGCGTGTATGCCTAACATCTTAGAACAAAATTATATTAAAATGTTTTGTATCATTATATAATCCATGATATTAACCAATAATTAATATTTTTTTCATCATTATGAAATATCTGAGTAAAAACTAATTAAAAAAATACTAAAATAGGAATAATTTAGTAGCTACTAATATATTTAACAAATCCATACATGTTTGAATGACTCAACAACATAAATAAATTAATAGCCCCTCATACAATTAAATAAAGTTCATACATAAATTATTTGTCAAAAATTCTCAACATATAACTACTATTACATATAAAAAGTTTATGCAAATTTATTATTTTCGGTCACCACATTTTAGACAACACGCATGATCATAGCCTCCACTTTTGGACCATCTTCTTGTTTCCCAAAAATATACTCAAACCTCAAGTTTTTATCCTAAAAAATAATGAAGATACATATTTTATGCAAAAGCACTACCTCATTGGTCAGCTCATGGTAGAACGAAGTGATTAAACTGGTTTAAAATATAGAAATCAAAATTAAAATCAAAAAAATTATAGTGACAAAAATATGATCAAACTGATTTAAAATATTTTTATTCTAAATAACTTTAATTTAAAACAAAATAATATTAAAAGAAATTATTAATATTAAAAGATATTCATTAGCATTAAAAGACATATTTTGCACTTAATCACTAAATGCACATCACACATATCATTAGAAGCAAAATAAATGCAAAAGAAATGAATCAAAATAAATAACATAATTAATTCTATGGGTCCCTGAAAACTATCTCACTCCATCCCTCACAAATTACACATGTCTCCCTCCCTTCATCATGAATCTGAACTTTCAATTTTTTAACGACCCCACAATTCCTAATTTTGTTTCCACTTCCCACACATTCCACTCCCATTCATCTTATTAATCTTAAATTTAAAATTTTCAACTTTTATTATCGTTCTCCCACAATTCCCAAATTTATTTCCCACGTCCCACTCACCTTTTTTTTATACTGACCTACCACTCACTAATAAACTCCCTCGTAAGGATGGCAAAAATTTCGTACCCACAGATACAAACTATATATAACCTACGATGCATAGATACGATACATATCCAATACAATTATTCTAAAAATATATAAGATATCATAAATATAGGTTAATATTCATATATGTATGAAAATTAATAAAACTAATGAATATATAATTACAATTTTGTAAATCTAAATTAAAAACATACTTCTTGGACATTACTAAAATAAAAAAATTATAAACCATTTTTATCATAAATTACTTCCTATTATTTACAAATAGGAATAGTACTATCAATCTCATTTCTTTTTTGAGATCATCTATAAAGAGGACAATTTCCATTTTTAGTTCATCAATGAACAATGCTTCCATGTTTCTATATTATACATGGTTAAATGTCTCATGTCGCTACATTGGATTTTCATAAATTTCTTATAGGCTTGGATACAGATGCCGATACATAAGGAAATTAAAGTATTAGTGTTTCATAATATATAACAGTGATGTGTGGGATGTACCCATCTATAACAGTTCATTAGTCTTAAGCTTATATTATGTACCATTTGTCAAATGAATTGTGTATCCATTTTAAAAATATTTGATCAAGAATGCAACCTAATGTCAAATAAACATTCCAAAAACTTTACATCAAAGTAAATGATCTTGAAGTCGGCCAGTACATTTTTTGTGTCCAATTCATTTTTTCCAAAATTTAACAATGCTGTAGAAAATATATCAAATCCTTCTCCATCAAAGAAGGAAGTAGCTTTTATTTTATTCCTTAAAAACAACAAGATATATGTTTGGAAGTACAAAATCCAAACATAAAGTGATGATGTAGCAATGGTTTTCTTTTCTTTTGTTTTTTATTTTTATTTTTTCCTCTTTCTAACTTATTTTGAATGGTGCCATTTCAAGCACATGTAGACGAAATATGTTGGTATAGATAATCTTTTATGTCAACTTTTTTTAACATTATTGATCATGAACCTATATTGAATGAATATAAGAACCAATGATAAGTTGAATTTTGTTATAAGATAAAAGCTTAATGATGCTTAATCAGATGGTCAATGATGAATAGTTTTATACATAGTTATATCCCTAGATGTTATGACTTATTTTTGAACACTTTTGTAATCATGTGATTAACAATAATTCAGGTTGTGATTGTAATGTGAGTTTAGTGTGCACATTATTCATGCAATTTTTTTTCTTGTATCACTCAAACTCATTATTAATTTTTGTACGCTTTTCACTATTCAAGTGCATAAATTTAAAACATATATGAAAAAAATTAAAAAAGCAATTATATTGTTGAAAATAATAAGTATTTTTTTAAGAAAATATTAACAAATAATTATTTCATTAAAACCAGTTGAATGAAATAAACACTAACACTGTAACTTGTGTAGATTAAATTATTAATTTAGTTGTCCCAAAATTCACTTGATTTTTATTTCAATTTTGTAAAATCATAAAGATAGAAATAATATATAATATTATGAAAATTCAGAAATAATAGTAAAATTATGTATAAAAATAAAATATACTCTCTTGTTATATTACAATAATAACTATTGTATTAATTAGATGGAATAATAAAATATTTTTTAAATATAATCAATATAAATATATTATTTTCTGAATCAAAATATGAAAATAATAATTGTAATTATTAAAATATTTTTTAATAAATTTATTGATTTTTAAAATAATATAGCAAAAATAGAAGAATACATTCCATGAAATTCTAGAGGGAGAGAATCTAGTAATCAAATTTCATTCTCAAATTTCTCAATCTATGTACATTCTCCCTTTCAAGTTTTTCCATATTTTTCTACTACAAACACGGTTCCTCTACAATTGGGAAAACTAGAGTGTTCAGTTTAATCAATTTCAACCATTCAAATATTTTTTATCATTTATAATTTAAATTGTGTTCAGTTTAATCAATTTCAACCATTCAAATATTTTTTATCATTTATAATTTAAATTTATCAACATATTAAAGTTAAAGGATGACTGGGATTTCATCATTTTATTCAAAACTAGGGAGAATATTTTTCCCCTACTATTATGCAACTTGTGCGCGCCTATCTTGTGTTTGGGCAAATCCAAACATAACATTGTTAAAGTTACAGTTTGTCTCTATTTTCATACCAAAACTTCTTCCTTTTCTTCTCTCAAGTCTCCTCTCTTGCTTCTATTCTACTCTTAATCTCATGATAATGTAATTATTCATTTGCATGCTTCATATGTGTTCGACACCACTCATCATTAAATTTAACAAGATTTTATGATCCCTTGTATGACATGTAACACCTAGCCGCTTTCAGGATCGAAGACTATCCCCACAAACCAACACAAGACTTTTTAGCGTGCTTTGTCCTCACTCACACGCTTCCTAGGAAACTTTGTACGGGGTTACCCATCCCAAAATTGTTCCAAGTCAAGCATACTTAACTATAGAGTTCTTAAGTGATAGACTATCGAAAAGTAGAAGCATCTTGTTGGTATAAGTAGCACTTATCAATTCCTTTAAGCTATCTTCAAATGTATAGTACCATACCTGCACAGCCTCTAGATCCCTCTCATTTTGGTGTGTATTCAATTCATTCATGTGCCCCTTCTACTGGAAGCCTACCAGAAGCCGCTTTTTGTTCGTGTCTTATTACACTAGTGATCACCCCCCCACCCTCATCAGTGTCCGGGATGTTAATGCTATGGTGGCATAATTAATTGGAGCTTTTTCAAGGACTATGGTTTATTTTGGTGGTAATTTTTAAGGAATGTGTGTTCCAGTCAAGAAAAGAGATATAAGGAATAAGATACTTTAGAAGGCTCACATTTTTATTGTATAGTTTACTTATTTATGGTACTAGTTAGCTCTCTAGAGTTGTAGAGCTCATCAGTTTTGTATATTAAGCTGTCTTTATTTTGGATAGAACCAAATGCAGGTTCTTATATTGTCTTATATTGTATATTAAGCTGACTTTATTTTGGATAGAAGATGTCTTTAGCATTAGTCTTAAATTAGAAATAACCAATTTACCTTCCTATTGATTGTATCACCTTTTTTGCCAACCTCTGTTCCAATGTATTTTCAAATCTGTTTTGGGGTTGACTTGTTAACAATCATAGCTTGTGGTATCTTTATCACTGCTAGGAAAATTATTTAGATGCAATTTTTCAAATAGGTTTATTTTGATTGAAGAGTTGGAGAGGTGATTACCATAAAAAGGAAATATGGTGAAATGCAAGAAATATCTGCTTTGAGGATTGTGGTATGTTAATGCTTTGTTACTATTAGAGAATTAAAGCCTCACATCGGACAAATAAAGTCAAGCCAAAGCAAATATAAGGATAGTGAGATTAAGGCCTGTGACACCCAATCACATTGACACTTATTACCATAATTTATTAGATTTATTTTAATTAAATTGAGGGATTTTTTATTTAATTTAATTATGTAAAAAAAATTGATGGAATTCTGGAATTATAAAACAACATATGTTCAAGGTAGATGCAAACATCATACATTCCAGTGATAAACGTACATCACTGTTATTAATATGATTACTTTAAACCTTGTTATGGAATAAATACATGACTAGAGTAATAAATAACTACCCTTCAAAAAGGACCTAAGTTAGAGCAGTGACTACATATAATCCTACCCTTATCCTAGAACAGAACATAAAGTGTAAACTATAGTTACGATAATTCTTCTATGACATCACCTTCCTTTGAATTCTTCCCAGTTTTAGCATCCTTAATGTCAGCATCCTCTATCTTCATAATATGTTGCGAACATATATATAGAATAGAGAAATAGAAAGAAAGAAACAAAGCAAAGGAGTGAGGATATATATAACCTCAAATCATTTTCACAAAAGGTTTGTAGGACCAACCTACAACTTATAAAGCAAACAAGTTGTAGGCAAACAAATGCAATGGGGAACCTATGGTTCGACCTAAATTATCATGAAACAACCCAAACTTTCACAATATGTATGGATCCATACCCCCATTGATGATTATCATCAATCATCCACAGTCCTAGGAAGTGATTGGGAGCTTGTACAATGTAACATCGTCATTTTTGCTTATCCTTCTCCTAATTATTTTAATTATTTGGGTAAGAATTCAAAAATTTTGAGTACATAGTTGCATTCAGAATAATGAACATATTTAGTGTAGATTTGTCAAATCGAAGCCCAAAAAATTATAAAATGCCCGTTACATCCTTTAAAACTAGTAAAATGCTAACAAGGTAGAAAATTAATATAAATAAATGGAAAGGTTTAAAATTCATTTTTAATTTAGAAATATGCTTAAAATAATAATACATAATTTTAAATTATTTCTGAAAATTAATTGAATTTGTTTGTGTGTAATGACCAAAATGCCCTTGATTGACTACAAAAGGCCAATCAGAGACTTTTGGCTCATAAAAATTTTGAAAAAATTATAATATATCTATTTTAATTCAAAAAAAGTTATTTAAAATTTTTTTACATTTTAAATTTATTTTCGAAAATGGCATTTATTTGACATAAAATTGATTTATTAGGCAATTATTTAACATTTTTGCATAAAATAATTATAAATAATTATATAATAAATTAAAAATAATAAAAAATTTTATAAAATTTGTTGGGCTGGACGTGCTAGTCAAGACCAAGCCCAATATGACTTTTAAAGGTCCAAAATCTATTTATTTTAATTACTATATAATTACATAATTATCCATATAATATATAAAAAAAATTAAAAATTTTGGATAAATGTAACCAGAGTTTTGGCCAGCTAGACTTACTTGGCTGCCAAGTTTTATCCACTTAAGGATAATACCAAACTTTTTAATTTCTTATTCCTAATTATCTTAACCACATATTTTTATCTTTCTTTTGTTTAAATTAAAACTAACACAAAACCACAAATCACTCTCTCCTTTCTCTCTCCACTGCACGTCCCTCTCTCTCTCTCTCTCCCTCTTCTCTCACTTTTCATTTTTCTCTCACCCAAACTCACACAAAACAAGCACTTGATGGTTTTGGAAACAAGAAAGGTGATATTGTGATGAACTGCTTGGATCCTCTTCTCCAACAACCTTCTCCTCTCTTCAATCAAGCTTCTCACTAAGGTAAGGGGGGAGTGGGGTATTTAATTCAATTTATTATTGCTTAACATAAGGTTTATGCGATGGATTTGGTCCCTAAATCCATTAGTTTTTATTTTATGTATAATTGTTACTTTATGATGATTGTTACTATGTTGATCTTATTTTGTGGTGATGATGATTATTGTTGTGAATTCTTGTGATTAATTGGTTGAGATTTATTTTAAATTACAGTTTACAAAATTTAATCGGTTAACGTCAATTAAAATTAGAATTAATTGACCCATGTCTTATTTAATCGGTTAAATGTATTCTTCATATTGATTATATATATACTTAACTGAATCTTTAGTTCCTGTTTGTTTGTTTTAATATACAAGTTCGGTTATTATTACTATTATTATTATTATTATTATTATTATGATTAGTGTTATTATAAGGATTAGTAATATTATTATATATAAAAAAAACTGTTACGTTTATATATACTTATATATATATATATATATACATATATATTTATTCATAAATACTGGTATTGCAACAGATGGAAAAAAATTAAATTAATGAAAAATCTGTTAAAAAAAAAGTATTGTATTTTACTATTTTACTGAAATTAGAAAACAAATCTGTTTTATAATTATGTAAATATTATTAAAATAGACTGATAAATATATAAATATATAAATATATTCATAACACAGCTTTATAAATAATAGTTATTTTGGCAATATTAAAATAAATACAATACTGTTTTATAATAAAAATAGTTGTATATATACTGTTTTATAATTAAAACGGTTTTATATCAATTCAGTTTTATAAATAGATTTGTATATATATTGAAATGGATTTATATAAATTTAGTTTTATAAACTATAAATATGTATAAGTTCATTTTCGCAAAATAAATTTAAATAAATATTATCATTATATAGAAAATGAGAGTATTGTAGATATACATGTACTCGGGTCATTCGATAAAAAAAAAAGTTATTGATATATTAATAATTTAGGAAGTATATTATTTTGGTATAAATAAACAAATAAATAAATATGTACATCCTATAAAACTTACGCAAATAATGTTTTTATAATTTTAGCAAATATAATATATATATATACTATTTCAACAATATAAAGATAAAATTTATTTTATTTATATTTTGGATATTGATTAAAATAAATAAGGAATTATAAGCTAATATGATAAATAATAATTTGAAAGAAATAAAATTAATTGCAAAATAATTAATTAATTAGATAAATAATGAATGATAATTCAAAAAGATAGGATCACTTACGTTATATTATTATATTGATAAAATACCTTTATATAGGTATTGGTGGTGAGACTTGTCTCAATTAGAAATGTTGAGATTGTAAAAAGTGTTATTTTATCATGGCAACCATATAGTGAGGTATGTGTTCTGTAAGTCATTCATAAACCTTTGAGTCTAAGAAACATGATTGTTGTGAGAAAAACATGCAGTGAGTGCATGTGATATGTTGAGATGGGAATGACAGTTTGGTACACTACGAGATGAAAGGCAGGGACCATTGTTAAGGTCTAGAGGGTATGGTATCAAGTTGTGAACATCCCAATGGCTAGGGTAGCACCCTATAAACCGGGATAATCACGCAACCGACTTGATAACCCTGACACCTGCTCAGCATCACCAAGACTGGTAGAGAGTATGCCCCAGGATTTAACCAGTGGGTCTTTTTCTCGAGAATATGATGATCATGATGATGATCGTACCAAGCGGGGGATATGTACTCCCAATCATTTCTAGGACCAAAGATTGGTCAATGACGATGACGTTCATCTGTTGAGATATGGATCCATATGAGTATTGAGTTAAGAGAGTTGCATGAAACATAGGTCAAAATCTTAGGAATCCCTACATTCATTATTTGATGTTTAGTTAATTTTATGTGTGATTGTCGTAGGTAATCCTATGAACCTTATGTGAAAGTGATTTAAGAATTAAATCAACTCACTCCTTTCATCTTTTTATTTGTATATGTTTATGGTATGACGTCGTTGTTGGTAGTTGGCAGAGATGGATGATGCAAACAACGCTGACAACGAAGACATTGAGATTGGAAAAGACATAGAGGAGGATATTTCAAAGGGACAATTGTTGGTGCTTAAACATAGTTATTAGGTCTATAGTTATGTAAGGTGGGATTACGTATAGTCACTACTCTGATTCAGGTCTTTTTTGATGGGTAATTATTTATTCCTCTGGTCATGTATTTATTCTACAATGAGACTTAAAGTAATCATATCGATAACAGTGATGTTGTTTTATAATTCCAGAATTACATTGATGTCAGAATAATTAAAAAAAATCTCTCATAATTTAACCAAAGTAAATCTAATAAATTATGGGAATTAGTGTCAATGTGATTGGGTGTTACATACAACCCCTCACAAAAGGTACCAACATCAGCATCATTTTCTCAAGAAACAAGCATGCAGCTCCTGAGGAGTATACACCACATCAATCTTGGTGATGCTAAGCGGTTGTTAAGGTTATCAAGTCAATTATGTGATTGTCCCGACATCCAGGGCGCTACCCTAACCATAGGACTCTCAGAACTCGATACCAGTACCCTCTAGACCTTATTAGTGGTCCTTGCCTTCATCCCGTAGTGTATCGAACAGTAACTTTCCATACACAGGCACCCATGCTCTCACAGAATGGTCCTTACAAACTTTATTCATCACTTAAATAATAACTTATGATTCTCACTCTGCAAAAAATCTAATAGAGTTTCCTCAACCACTAACAGTGTTAGTTTCACATAGATAATATCTTATCTCTGCTTCCAATAATATTACAATATTTAAAATAATTTTTTATTTATAATTACAAAAATAATTATTTTCTTAATTAAATATGTATTTATTTATTTTTTCAATTTTTTTAAAATAAAAATATTTAAAACTTTTAAATTTTATATCTAAAAATTAAGTACTCAAATAAATTATATTTTCCCATTTTTCTAACAAAACCGAGAGGGATACATTGTTTCTTTCTCCATTTAGTTTTCTTTTTATTTTATAATTTAAGTATTCATATTTTTCAAAAGAAACTACTTTTCTTTTTTCGTTAAAACAAAACTTAATAAAATTATTATATATAAAAAAACTTATTTGAAAATATTAATACCCAATAGTAAATGAAATAATTTTTTAAGTTTCCACATCTAATTTTAATTAAAATTAAATTGTTATATATATATATAATTTTTTTTTATAATTTAATTTAATTAAACTGCTTTTAAGATAAAAAAAAATTATTTTGAAGTAAAATGTTATTTCTTTCTATATCGTGAAACATATACCTTATATATATATATATATATATATATATATATATATATATATATCAGATTTTTAAAAGTTTTCTACTTAAAATAATCCGTAATTAATATTACTAGCATATATAGATAAGTTGCAACAAATTAATTTCCCCTATCAAATTGAGTTATTAATTTTCTTAATATAAATGAATACAATTTGAAGTAAAACAATCTCTTCGCCATTCAAGTTTATCGGTACCATGTTACATATATACATACCAATCTTAGTGTATATATATATATATATATAAGTTGAAATAAAATAGTTGTGTTATTAATGATTAAATCTTATTACTTATTATTTAATTTTAAAACAATCCCCCTAATTCTATTAATGGCAGAGAACCTTATCTGCACAATAAAAGTTATCAAAATTTTTAACAACATAATTTCTCTTAGAAAATAATTTAATAATAATAATGGGTGAAAATAAAAAGAAAATTTTTCTTCTTCCTTCCCACATGATCAAATAAACAGAATAATATAGGCTTGGAAACAAGCATGAATTAATTTTATTTTTATCAAAATCAACAAATAAAAAGAAAATAACTTTCATCAATTCAATTCAAGATCAAGCCACACAAATCATAATTGAATATCAAATAACCAAGATCAAGCATGGAAATATATTTAACATCACAACAACAACAACAACATATATGGAATAATACGATATAAACATAAACTAAAGAGGTTTGGGAGCAAATCTCCATCCTACCCGTTTCGATCAATGATAAAATGAAGTTAAATCCCCAGTCCTCCCTTTACCTCAAAGAGATCTTGATTAAAAGAGGAGAAGGATTTTGGAGAAGAAAACCACCAAGGGAGTAAGTCTCTTTGCTTCCAAGATCAACCACCAATCAAAATTACTTGTGTTTTAGGTAAGAAGACAATTGAAAAAAGAAGAAGGATAATGAGGTGTGTGCATTGTGTGCGGTGAAGAGATGGAAAGGAAGAGTGAATTTTATTTAAAGTGTTGTTAATTTATAGGATAAGTGCAAAAAATTTGTGGTTTTTTTTTTTTTGCCAAAGTATTTCAATTTAATTAAGAAATCTTACAATTATCCTTTAAGAGATAAGCTTGGCTGCCAAGCAAGTGCTGACCGAAAACATCCACAATATCCAAATATTTTTATTTTTTAAATATATAATAGTAGATAATTAGATAATTAAATATTAATTAAATTAAATAAGTATTGGGCTTCCTCAAGGTTTCCATGCCAGAGCCCATTTAAAAACTGATTTTTTTTACAAAATTTTTCATAATTTTTATTTATTAAATAATTTTTTTATAATTATTTTATGTAAAAATGCTAAATAATTGCTTAATAAATCATTTTTATATTCAATAATTGCTATTTTAAAAAATTTTAAAACTTTAACCTTTAAATAAAATTTTTCTAATTAAAATAGACACATTATAATTTTTTTTCAAAATTTTTCTAAGCCAAAAGTCACTGATTGGCCTTTTGCAGTCAATCGAGGACATTTTGGTCATTTCACACAAACAAATTCAATTAATTTTCATAAAATTTTAAAATTATATTTTATTATTTTAAGCGTATTTCTAAATTAAAAATGAATTTAAACCTTTTCATTTATTTTTATTAATTTTCTTCCCTATTAGCATTTATTATATTTTAGGGACGTAACGGACATTTATAACTTTTTGGGCTTTAATTATTAAAAATCTGCACTAAAAGTATATTCATTATTTTGAACGCAACTACATACTCAAAATTTTTGAATTCCGACCCAAATGCTTAAAAAAGTTATTGAATAAATAGAGAAATGATAAGTAGAAATAAGGGTATGACAAGCCCAATTGATTTGAATCTTTTGGGTAATACACCTTCTATCCTTGATACACTTTTAAAGCCCAATTCACACTCTCCCAGTGGGTCCGCAATACAAATTCTAATATTTTTTTTAGATCAGTATAACAACATTGCAAGAAATAGTAGGAGAGTGTAATTCAAATAAACAAAAGGTAGAAGCCAAGTCCAAATAATAATAATAATAATAAAAGGATCTATAGCCTACATAATGATTGTACATAAATCACAACTAGAAACAATCTAGCTGAAAAAAATATTAAAATCTGTAGTGCGAGCCCAATGGGAGAGTGTGAATTGGGCTTAGATGTGTATCAAGGATAGGAGGTGTATCACCCAAAAGATTCAAACCAATTGGGCTTAATCTCACTATCCTTATATACACTTTGACTTGTCTAATGTGGGACTTTAATTCTTTGACAGTTCCCTATATGTTTTTCATCTTCTTATATTACTTTCTACCTTATAACAAATTTTACCAAAATTGATTGGGCCATTTCAGCTGTTTGTTTCAAAAACCAACAAAAGGCAATAGTTAATCAATTTTATGCATTTAAAAAGATATAATCTTTTTGTGGACTCAATTTTGCATTAAAGAATTTCAAAAGAATAAAACATTGAAGGCCAGCTGAATATTGTACTAGGCTATGGCTCGTTGAAGAGTGGACAGCTATGGCTATGACATTTGGCCTCACTGAGTTATTTAATTGATCTTTTGAACATTGAATACTTTGGTCTTTTAGGTGTTTATGTTAGGAACAAATGTGTATGTTCAAGATCTAATTCCTCATGTAATCAATTCTAGTTTTATTTGGATACCATTTTACCATTGCTAGCTGCTTATTTCTCAAGGCATTATAAATTTAGGATGATTATTATTGTTGTTGCATCTAGCTTGGCAATGTTAGTATTTGGAGGGGCAAGGGCAATGTTTGCAAAAACTCCAGTGAAAAAGCTAGGTCTCAGGGATTGGATGGTGGACGATTATGGCTATGACATTTTGCCTCACCAAGTTATGTAATTGATGTTTTGAACATTGAATACTTTGGTCCTTTGTGTATTTATGTTAGGAATAAATTTGTACGTTCTAGATACAATTCCTCATGTAACTAATTCTAGTTTTAATAGTAAAGTATTATTTTTGGTTTTCATTATTATGTTTTATTGTATAAATCACATAGTTGATTTGATAAGGTCTTTAATTAAAATTAAAGAATTGTTATCATAGTAGGGATGATGATAATGAGAAATGTAACATCCTCTTTTTTTCCTAGATTTTCCAAAATAAATAATATGAATATCTTGATTATTATTAGTGTTTCAGATACTATTTTATTATTTGTACTTTCAAGTATTGATGAAATTATAACAAAATAGTTATAATAATAGTTGAAAGAGATTTTATTTATTTGAGTTTGAGAAAAAATTTGTAAACATAAATGAATCTATTCTCAAAGACCAAATAAATTTTCAAGCAATATTATTAGTATAAAAATGAGATTATTTTGTGAGTAATTAAATACCAATAGTGGCTTTGTTAACAATATTCACATTATTTATCTAACCCAAGATTGTTTTACAACATTCTATTAGATTTTTGAATTATTGAAATTTCTTATATATGTATTTACATATCTTTTGGAGATTCTTATGTTATATCTTAAATATACTTTCTTTCAATTAGTAATAATTGTTTTGCCCATGTTTATGATGAATAATGATTCCTTATCACTTGATGCCCTTGCATATAACATTTGTACATTTGACTTCAATTTGGTTTTATAGGTGCTTGTACGTGATATCATGTTTACTTAACTACATGTGGACCTAACTTAAGATTTAATTAATTGTATTTTAATATAAGCCACAAGTTTGTGTGTGACACCCAATCGCATTGACCTAATCCTAACCTTTTTTAATTTACTTTAATTAATTGATTTTATTTAAGAAATATATTTTTACTTTATTGAAAATTGAGAGTAATTTTTTAAAACTTTATTAAAAATAAAGCATAAAATTGATTAAGTTATTTTCAACGCATCAACAAAGAAATAAAGTAACTCTTAAACATAGTAATGTATGTATCACATGTCCATGCATATATCATATATTAATAGAAAACATACACCATTCAATATGATTATAGTTATCCAAAGTATTAAGGTTCCATAACCATCATCATATATTCTATACATGTCAAGAAATATCTTAACTACCCTTCCATATGTACCAGCAAAACAAAAAGAAGTCCTTATGTTAGAGCCATAATACTACCTACTATCTATAAGTCCATCCCACCTAACATAACTACAGAACTAATAACTATGTTTAAGCAACAACGATTGTCCCTTTAAAATATCCTCCTCTGTGTCTTTTCCAATCTCAATGTCTTCATTGTCAGCATCGTCAGCATCATCCATCTTTGCCAACTACGAACAACGACGTCGTACCATAAACATATACAAATAATAAGATGAAAGGAGTGAGGTTATTTAATTCTTAAATCACTTTTACATAAGGTTCGTAGGATTACATACGACAATCATACATAAAATTAACTAAACATAGAATAATGAATGTAGGGGTTACTAAGATTTTTACCTAAGTTTCATGCAACTCTTAGAACTCAACACTCATATTGATCCATATCTTAATAGATGAAAGTCATCGTCATCCACCAATCTTTGGTCCTGGGAAATGATTGGGAGTACATATCCCTCGCCTGGTACAATCATTATCATGATCATCATATTCCCAAGAAAATGACCCACTGGTCAAATCTTAGGGCATACTCTACCAATCTTGGTGATGTTGAGCAGGTGTCAGTGTTACCAAGTCAGTTACGTGATTATCCCAATCTAAAGGACGCTACCCTAGCTATTGAGACGTTTACAACTCAATACCATACCCTCTAGACCTTAACAATGGTCCCTGCCTTTCATCCTATAGTGTACCAAACTGTCATTCCAATCTCAACATATCACATGCACTCACTGCATGTTTTACTCACAACAATCATGTTTCATAGACTCAAAGGTCTATGAATGACTTACAAAACACATACCTCACTACATGGTTTCCATGATATAACATGGTTAACAAATAACACTTTTTACTGTCTCAACACATCTAATTGAGACAAGTCTCAGCACCAATACCTATATAAAGGTATTTTATCGATTTTTCCCGATATAATATTATAACATAAGTGATCCTATCTTTTTAAATTATCATTCATTATTTTCATAATTAATTAATTATTTTGCAATTAATTTTATTTCTTTTAAATTATTATTTATCTTATTAGCTTATAATTCTTTATTTATTTTGATCAATATCCAAAACATAGATAAAATAAATTTTATCCTTATGTTGTTGAAATAGTATACACGTATATATATATTATATTTGCTAAAATTATAAAAACATTATTTACGTAAGTTTTCTAGGATGTACATGTTTATTTATTTGTACCAAAATAATATACTCCGAGTACATATATATCTACAATACTTACATTTTCTATATAATGATAATGTTTATTTAAATTTATTCTGCCGAAATGAATTTACACATATTTATAGTTTATAAAACTAAATTTATATAAAACCTGCTTTAATATAATATATAAAGCTATTTATAAAACTGAATTGATATAATACTGTTTAATTATAAAACAGTATACATGATTAAATAATAATAATTATTTATTTTTATCAAATAACTTATGATACTAGACATACATATTCTCAAATTAAATTATATCTATATTGGTTTAGTTAAGCTTTATTAACCATGTGTTATATATATAATTATGTTAATTAATGGTTTGAAATATATATATATATATATTTTAATTACTTCCTCAAAGTTAACTACGTTTACCGATTTTATCACATATATATACCTGTAATGTATATATTTTTAAGATTTGGTTTTTCTTTGAAAACTGAATAAATATATATATTTTCTCTTAAATTTTCTTTTGTAACCGTATGCTAGTTTAATCAAATTTCAATAATTACAAATATATATTTTCAGGTTATATATTTTTATAACATTTTACAATTATTTGTAAAAACTTAACATTTTTTTTATAACAGCAATATTAATATCACCAAAATAAAAATTAAATAATTTATTAGTTATTAAATCATATATATTTTTACAAAAATGGTAGTTATATTTGTAATTAAATATAATTTATTTATACCGATATTTAACTAAAATAAATGAATTAAATTGTTATCTTAACAGATTTAACCCAATGAATCCGTTAAAACAAGATTCCACTGATTAACATCTCAATTGACCGATTATTTAAGCAAAAAAACCGATTGAAATTAATAATTCATGATTACCTCTAAATTTAACCAGTTCAAATAGAAAAATACCACATAGCAATCATAATATCTATAAAATAATAACAACATATATCAAAACAAGTAAATAATCATACATAAAATTTACAACTAATGAATTTGGGAGCCAAATGCATCCCATAAACCTTATGTTAAGCAATAATAAATTGAATCAAACACCCTACTCCCCCCTTTACCTCAAAGTAAGCTTGATTGAGAGAAGAGAGTGATTGAAAGAGGATGAGAACCCAAGCAACACACCAAGAATTGAAAGCCTTTCTTGCTCCTAACATCACCAAGTATGTGATCTATGTGAATTTTGGTGTGAGAAAATAAAAACGTGAAAGGAGAGGAAGAGAGAGTGTTCAGCTGAGAGAGAGAGAGGTAGAAGATGAGTTGTGGTAAAGGATAAGTGTTTGTTTTTTAAATATGTGTAAATTTTAATTTATGTTAATTAAATGAAAATTTTTGTTATTATCCTATTGAAATTTCTAGTGCTGCCAGCTCCACAACCTGGCGTGAATTTGCAGCAGCATTTTTCTATAATTTTTATTTTTTTAATATAAATTAGCTGGAAAAGAATTTGATTAATAATTAATTGTTTTAATTAAATTTGGGCTTGAAAAAAAAATATGGGCCTACACAAGGCTACCACACCCAACCCAATATAAAACATATTTTTATAAATACTTTATAAAATTTATTTATTATTTATAATTATTTTATATAAAATGATAAATAATTGTTTAATAAATCATTCTTATATCAAATAATTTCCATTTTCAAAATTTTACCTTTAAATAAATTTTTTTAATTAAAATATACATATTAAATTTTTTTCAAAATTTTTTTGAGCCAAAAGTTTCAGATTGACCTTTTGTTGTCAAATAATAGCATTTTGGTCATTTTACACAGATAAATTCAATTAATTTCCAGAAAATTTTTAAAACTATATTTCATCATTGTAAGCATTTTTATAAGTTAAAAATAAATTTTAAAATTTTTTATCTATTTTTATTAATTTTATTCCTTATTTGATTTTTACTAATTTCTAGGCATTTTATCATTTATTGGGCTCAAGTCTGGAAATGTTATTAAAATCTAAAGTAAAGTAAATTTGTCATTCTAAACGTAATTATGTACTTAGAATTTCGGAATTCCTACCCAGATGCTTAAAACAATTATTGAATAAACAGAAAAATGATAAGTAGAAATGAGGGTGTTTCATTGTGTACTAATACAAGATTCTTTAGACTTCATTTTCTTATGTTCATATTAATAAAACTCTTTTGATTTAATTTTTTTATTTGTCACTAGAGTTATATTTATTATGAAATATATTTTTGTTCTCTTCCTCCTTTTATTTGATGTAAACAAACAAATATACTAGCCCTTAAATGTTGCCCATAGACCTAACATGCAAGGTGACAAAATCACATAATGCAACTCATTTCTGTTTATGAAATAGTGTAACCCTTAGTATCTCATCATTCCTTTTACTCTCAATTCATGTGCCTCAAACCATTTTGTTGTTTTGGGGTCAATGAAGTTAGAAAATAACATTAGTATGAACTACTTTATATTTCTGATTAATTCATCTAAATAAAAACTTTATATTTTTTATTCACTAAGCTTTAATCACACTTGGTTGGGTCATCAAAAAGACAAGATTCATGAGAAATCCAATTAGAAATACAACTTCTATTTTATTTTATTTTTGTATTGTGTTTGTGACCCCCAAGCTATTGAGCTTTCAACTAATATCTCAAAATAAATAAATTAGATGACCTGGGATTGCCATGTGAGTGCATCACTATGAGACTACAAATTAGTGTAATCCAGCTGCCCCTAATGTCCACTAGCTTCTTGTTAATGTGCCAACATGAGTGTTCCACTAGTTTGTGAAGTTGGAATTATTAAATTCTTTTTCTGTGCATCTGCATGAGTGTTCTTTGGTTGGTGTGGAAAATTTTCCTTTTCCCTGTATTGAACCATGAGAAACCAAATGAGTGTTAGAATCTTATTTTGCCCTTATACTGTAACTCAGTTGAAGTTCAAGAGGGAAGCACTGGATGAAAAATTACCATAGAGAAACCGAGGAACAAGAATGAAGATGATTCCATTGCAACTGAAGATGTTTCCCAAAATGAAAATCGTATTTAGGAAATTCATTTCCCAGTACATAGAGGGAGCAGGCGTGAGCTGTGAATGAGTTTGGGGGGTGATGTTTTGAACCGTAGGTGGTCTTGAAAGATTAGAGAAGAAAAATGAACGCAACATGGGCTAGGGTCTAAAATTGAACAACAAGCTAATTACAATAAAATCCATTAAGAAAGATGCAAAATAAAATACAAGGCAATTACTATTTACGCTCTCGTTTTATTTTACTTTTTTCAATAATATTGTCATTTGAAAAACAAAATTCAGAATTTACTTGACAAACTAATTTTCAAGATATTCTAGAAATTAATTTCTAGAAGTGTTAAAACTCCTTGTTTTCTATTGCTGCAACTGACCAATACAGGATAAGACAAGCTTTTCGTTCCAATCAGAATGCAAGCTTCTAAAGTTGAAAACAACCACTACTACAAAAAATCGATTCTAGAGCAGGATTTTAGAATGGTTCATGTTCAACTGATTTAAAATAAGTCACGGTGGCATTTTTGTAATTTTAATTGAAAGTTTTTAACTCGGTTTTATTATAATCGATTTAAAAGCTCCTTTCTAAATTGGTTATGCATGTAACTGATTTAAAATCTTGTTACACTAAACCGATTTAAAAAGGAGGCTTTTTAAATCGATTCAGGTAGAACCGATTTAAAAAGCATCCACCTGGAACCAATTTAAAAAGTTGTTTCCATCCATTTCTTTTACTTAAATGCGAGCCTTAAGCTAGCTACGGTCTTCATTCAAGCTTTCTCCCACCTCTTTGAAGCTCTCTCCATCTCCATCCAAACTTAAGTTCGAAGTTTTCTCCATCTCATTACAAAAACGGTGAGCTCCCTCATTCCCTCCCTCCCTCCCATTTCAAAACGTTGAGATCCCTCCCTCCCTCCTTACCATTTCAAAACTCCAGCTCTCCCTTCTTGCATCTTGATCAAGGTCACGCTCCACCTCCATTGAAGAGCAAAATCTGCATTGCATAGGGGTAGTTCGAGCTTCGAGCTTGCTTCACCCCCATTCTTAAATTAGTTTGTGTCTAAGAATAGATTCATTTAAGTTTACAAATTTTTTCTCAAACTCAAACAAACAAAACCTCTTTCAAATGTTATTATAATTATTTTGTTATAATTTCATCAATACTTGAAAGCACAAATAATAAAAAAGTATCCAAAATACTAATAATTTTCAAGATATTAATATTATTTATTTATTTTGGAAAAAATAGGAAAAGAAAGAATGTTACTGTTCTCATTATCATAATCTTTACTATGATAACAAGTCTTTAATTTTAATTAAAGACCTTATCAAATCAACTATTTAATTTAAACAGTAAAATATGATAATAAAAACCAAAAATAATACTTTACTGTTAAAACTAGAATTGATTACATGAGGAATTAGATCTTGAACATACATTTATTCCTAATGTAAATAACCAAAAGATTGCAATTGCAATAATGATGATGGCTGTTGGAGCTGTTAAAGAAAACCTTGTAGCCATGATTACATAAGGAATTGGATCTTGAACTTACATATTTATTTTTAACATAAATACCCAAAAGACCGTAGTTGCAACAATGATGATAGTTGTTACATGAGGAATTGGATCTTGAATGTACACATTTATTCCACAAGGTTTTCTTTAACTGCTCCAACAACCATCATCATTGTTACAGTTATGATCACCCCGTCATTGGCTGTCACAGCCACTGACCCTTTGAAAATGACCAATGTTGTTTATCTGTTCAACCTCCTTCTAACAATTGTGATGATATTACTGACCAAATTTTACCATAATAAGAACATGCATATAATACAATAAAAAAATAAGACAGATGTTTAGTGTGTTGGATCAAGGAGGTAGTGTCATGGTTATGTGGCAGATGTTTGTTGTAGTGTATGGTGAGATTATTATGTTGGGATTCTAGGATTTAATGCATCTTATTTGTTTTATTTGCTTATTTTTGTTCCATCACTGTTGCTTTTTTATTAAGGAAAATTGCAATCTTCTTCCTCTATTTTCTCAAAAACATTGACCTCTTCTCACATTGACATTAGCTACAGTTTGAAAAAGGGAAAAAGAAAGAAGGAAGACTTAAACTATTCCATATATATATATATATATATATACATATTGCCACCTGTCATCAGTTTTGTAGTCATTTTTTTACTACTCCATATATGTCTGAAATGGAAGACAATGTATAGGTTGGTTAGGCTTGATGTGGCCCTTGCCTTTTATTTTTGTTCATATTTGACTCGCTCTATAAAGGGCATGATAGTCAAGTGAGTTTGAATACAAGGTCTAACAACGATTAAAAATGCAAAAGAAAGTTGGTATGATGGAGTAATTCATGTGTTCATTAAAGAAAAGAATGTTGAAATATATCAAATTGAATTTTTGTTAAAAGAGAACACTTATCACAAAGGGGGTTCAATGTTCATTTAATAAATAGAAGAGGTGTGGGTGATATTTAAACAGACCTTAATGCAATTTACCCTTTTTATTATTATTATAGTATGAAAAGAAAATAGAGTGATAGCATGCATTCACATAGAAGAAAGTAGTAAATAGAGATTGTGATAATTTGAGAAAAAAGAAAAAATATATTACCAACAATTGTATGAGTCCTTATTGTAACACCTTCAATTTTAGGAAGTATTATTATTAATATTTTATTTCCAATAAATACTTATACTATTATTTTTTTTATTGCTATCGTCCTAATATATAGAGACATTGTATGGAAGCCTAAATATAAATTCTTTACCTTGAGAAATTAAAACTTTCTCAGAACAAGAAATTGTGTTTAGACTTATACAAGTTAGAAATTCACAGAATTAACTATAAATTCTAACAGTTAGAAACACAAACACATGAGGATAGGTAAATGTTAAATAAATACAAAAACATGACAAAATGATATTCTAAACATGGAAATATGCTTAGAATATTATTTTATAATTATAGGAATTTTTTCTGTAATTTTTAGAGATTCCTCAATTTTGACTCAAAGTACTCACGAGTAACTTTGTGAGCTCAACTGTAGATACTTAGAGGGCTCCAAAAATTATGAAAAAAATTAGAGAAGCTATTTTATTGTGTCTAGAAAAGTTCTGTAAAGCAAAATTATAGATTTATACTCTCTAGGAATAAAAACAAAAAATTAAGAGTTCAAGTGGCTTAAGTGACCCTATGAATAGAAACAAACAGACCTCTGCTCTACCATAACAGCTGATGTCTCTTATTGGAAAACCCTAGGTCAGTTGCTTTCTTTCCTAACCCTAACCATAACCATGGTGCTCTAATTTCCCAACCACAAGCTTCTTGAAAGGGGGAAGGAGGTCACAAAGAAGCAAAGCTTGATTTTTCCCTCTTCTCCTCAAGATTACAAGCTGCTTACAGGTAAGGAGGAGGAGGTTTTACACTCTTATATGGTCAAATTATGTGTGTGTTAGAGATTTTTCCTTAATCTCTTTGTATATGATTTTGATTCTCAAGGAACCAAGTGTTCTTGTGAGTTATTGCCAAGAATCTGTCTATGCCATTAGCTGCTGTTATATATGTTGATTTATCACTTATATCCTTAATTATAATCACTTGATTGGTGTATTTTGGGCCCTAGACGTTGGTGGGTGAAGCCCTAAATTGTATGCATGATATTGAAGCTTGGTTGTTTGATTTTGGCACTTGAAAAACCATTGTTCTGCCAAAAACGTGGTTGCTGTTCTTGGTCTGAATTGGTGTGATAAATTAAGCAATTAACTTACTTTTGATCATGATTTTAAGTTATAAAAGGTGTTAGGTCATTATCAAACTTGAAGGGAGTGAAACTATGCATATATCAAGTGCTAGAAACTTGTAATCCATGAATTCTGCTATATAATTTAATGTTCTGATCTGCTGCATTTTAGGTCAGTAATTCCATGTTATTAGTGAGCTGAAAGTCACTTATTGAGCATATTTTGATTTGTATGTGATCCCTCTAAAATTTGGAAAGCATTAGAGGCTATTTGAGCATGTTTTGCTACTTCAATTTACCCAATGAACAGTAAAATTGAGCTACTGTCCAGCCCTTTTTCATCAGTGATTTTGGTACTGTTTTTATGTTTAAATTATGTTTAATGAGTTGATAATGGATGCCACACTATTAAAGAACATATAGGAAGAAGATTGGGTGAATCAGGACGCAAATTAAGTCATAAAGAGCCTGTGTTTATGTATGATGTATGTGTTGTCCTGTGATGATTATTGATGAAAAATCATATATTTAATATGCTACAAATCATGATTTAATGTTACAAGTAGTGTCATGTGATTCCTAGATCCAATTTAATTCAAACCATGCATAAATGACATGTTGGAAGCATAAAATTGTGAAATTTACTGCATAATGTGCTCTGCTGTATGGCGGCAAACACTAGTGATAAATCCATGATTAAAGTGTGCTAATCATTGGAAATTAAGTGCCTTGTGATTAGTGTATGATACCCCTAAGGTTTGGTAAGCTAAGGAAGCTAAAATGACGTGTATTGGTGTATGAAAAAGTGAGTTATGCAGAAAAAAAGTGACTGCTGTTCTGATTAGATCTGTGATGGGAAATGATGAATTTCACATGTATGAGTTTATAATTTCATGTTATAAATAGTGCCATATAATTTCTAGACTCTATGGGAACCTAACTATGCATAGCAACATGTTAGAAGCAAGGAAAGACAAACTTTTCTGCATAGTTGTACTCTGCTAGTCTGACTTATTTTAAGACAGTAAAACCACATTTAAAGTGAGCTACATGTTGCGTCTTAAGTGTATTTTGATTAGTATATGATACATCTAAATTTTAGTAAGCATCGGAAGCCAATTGGATGTGTTTTGATACTTGAAAATGTCACATGAACGGTAAAAACGAACTGCTGCCCTGTGCTATATAACTGTGATTTGGTTCATATTTTTATGTTTAAATGATGTTTGATGGATTATTATTGGATGCTACAGCATTGGGGAACATGTAGGAAAAAGAATGGATGAATTTGAATGTGTTTAGAGACTTGAAAAGCATACTTTTGTATCCAAATTGAGTGCTGCCCTATTTTCGTTTTTGACAGCAAAATTTATAATTAGGACGACGTTCTATAATGTTGGAAGGTATAAGAACTAGTTATAAAGATCATAAGTGGTTGGCAATAATTTAAATGAATGATTTAATGTTAGTAAATAGATTCGAGACAAGATTCATGGATAGGAGCAATTATGATCTTGGTAGCCTATATGTGTGCTAGTTGACCAATGAATGGCAAAGATGTACGAATTTGCCTTGTTCTAATTACTTTACTTGAATTAAAGTGTTGAAATACTATGTCACGAGATACGAAAATCTTGAGAATTACCGAGAGATTGGCCCTGGGTGCCTATGTAATGTAATGTGATATGTGAATGGTAAGCTTGAGAGCTACCAAAAGATGTGGCCTTGGGAGCCTATGAGAAATGATTGAAATTGAGAATATGGATGATGATTATTGTCGCTTGGCAGGTTGTGTCTCTATTTGTTTATTAACCATACCCATTAGAGGTATGAGGGAAAGTACCAAAAACAAAGAAAACTCTGCTAGAATTTCATGAGAATGATAAGTCTTTGACTTGAGTTTCAATACTAAGTTGGAACATGCATCATGTGCATTGTATAAAGGAAGTGTGTATAAGGGGTTGACCATAGTATGGTACTTGAGGGATGTAGGCAGGACTCACGGAGTCTAGGGGTGAGAGGATTTGGGTTGTGAAATCCCAAGAGCCAGGACCTGCAATCCTAAGCTGGGAAGCTCACGTTATCTGGCCCAATAACCCTGACAACTACTGAGCGTCACCAGGATTGGTGAAGAGTATTCATTCAAAAGTGGTTAAAGACTTGTGTTTGTCCGTAAAATGAAGTACTAGGAAGGAATTTGTACTCCCAATCGTCACCCAAAAGAAATTTTAAGACCCCTGATCATGGGAATCAGCAGGCACTGGGCCCACATGCATGAGTCTGTCAAACTTAGATGGAAACTTTAGTTTACCTTACATTGCATAATCAAATAATCACTCACAGTGATTATTCTATTTGATTGAAACTATAAAGGTTCGTTGTTTGTGACCTTAAATATAAGAGTGATGTTACCTTACTCCTTTCTTTTCTTTCTTGTATGAATGTTTTCGTGACTCGTCGGATGACAGTTAGCTCAGATGGTAGGAATCCCATCACTGACTAGGTCCACACTCTAAAGGCTTTAGCACTTGGGAATTGGGATAGTATAAGACTTAGCTCATAGACTGACTGCTCTAATTCTAGGTTCTTCTATTTTGTTGTATTATAGGGAAGGGGTTAGATATTATTGATCTGGTGGTGTATATATAGTCAATTATCTAATTTTTATTTTGAGATCCTTTGATTTATTATAGATTATTTGTATGATTTTATCACGTACCCTAGATTTTGATTATAACTATGATATATCTAAATGCGCAATTCTAATCTAATGGATATGATTAGAGTTTCTGTTTTATTAAAATCAATAATATGTGTTAAAAAAAAACCCACGAAATAATTACTAAATATAATAAGTAAATAAAATAGTCATAGAAATAAAATGTTGTGACAAAGGGTGTTACACTTATAATTGCTCTTGAATTGTTTTTAGACTCAAGTGAAAATGTCTTCTCCTTTTGCTTGCCTTTGTTCCTAGGCAGAAAAGATATTAGGGAGGGTGATGACTGATGTGGTTCATGGCCAGATCAGTGGACTTAATGTTGGTTCACTGGTGAGATAGGGAGTAAAAGACAAAATGAGGTGAAGTTATATTGGTGGTTTGGTGAAGGTGATGGAGTAGGGATGGTTTAGGTAGCAGCAAGTGGCTCAATGGTATGGTATTACCGTGAGGGAATGGGGTTTGTGGGTTGTAGAATGGCTCTCCCACAATGATAATATTACTTATGGAAAAAGGTACAAACTACCAAGGTTTTAAATCACTACTGCTCACATTAAGGTCTTTGCAGTTACGCGTATTTTGTATCTTGCAATGCGGATTGCTGTCATTGTGACGTGAATGCCTAACAACTTAGAACAAAATTATATTAAAATGTTTTGTATCATTATATAATCCATAATAACAAATAATTAAAAGTTCTTCATTATTATGAAATATCCAAAGTGAAAACTAATTAAAAACTATTAAAATAGGAATAATTTAGTAGCTACTAATATATTTAACAAATC
The DNA here is from genome assembly GCA_004329165.1 of Spatholobus suberectus. Taxonomy (NCBI): domain Eukaryota; kingdom Viridiplantae; phylum Streptophyta; class Magnoliopsida; order Fabales; family Fabaceae; genus Spatholobus; species Spatholobus suberectus. The sequence goes on along the minus strand of QUWT01000285.1, from coordinate 12,872 downwards.
CATATATGTTTTAGTGTCTCAAAAACATAAATAAATTAATAGCTACTCATACAATTAAATAATGTTCATACACACATTAATTTTTAAAGTCCTCAACATAAAACTACTATCACATAAAAAAAATTATGCAAATTCATTATTTTTGGTGATACATTGTAGACAAGGTGCATGGTCATAGCCTCCACTTTTTGACCATCATCTTACTCCCCCAAAACATAATTAAGCCTCAATTTTTTATTATAAAAAATAACTAATATATATAATTTATGCAAAAGCATTACCTCACTGGCCACCACATGGTAGAACGACATGATTAAACTAAATTAAAAAACAGAAATCAAAATTAAAATTAAAAACATTATACAAACAAAAATGTGATTAAACTAATTTAAAATGTTTTTGTTCTAAATAACTTTAATTTAATACAAAATTATATAAAAATGAATTTATTAATATTAAAAGATATTCATTAGCATTGAAAGACATATTTTGCACTTAATCACTAATTGCAAACCATACATATCATTAGAGGTAAAATTAATGCAAAAAATAAATCAAAATAAATAATATAATTAATTGTATGGGTCCATGAAAACTATCTCACTCCATCCTTCACAATTTTCTCATGTCTCCCTCCCTTCATCATGAATCTAAAATTTCAATTTCTAATGACCCCACACAATTCCCAATTTTTTCCCCACTTCGCACACATTCCACTCTCACGCATCCTATTAATCTTAAATTTAATTTTCAACTTTTATTATCATTCTCCCACAATCCCCAAATTTAATTCCCACTTTTCTACTTCCCACTCACTATATATATATTTTTTTTTATACTAACCTCCCACTCACTAATAAACTCCCTTGTAGGGATGGAGAAAAAAATGGTAGCCATGGATACAAATTATATATAACCTATGATGCATAGATACGATATGTATCCAATACGATTATTCTAAAAATATATAGGATATGATAAGTGTAAGATACATATCTAGATATGTATAAAAATTCGCAAAATTAATGAATATGTAATTGCAATTTTGCAAATCTAAACTAACAACATACTTCTTGGACATTACTAAAAACAAAATTATAAATCACTATCATCATAAATTACTTCCTATTAATTACAAATAGGAATAGTATTATTAATCTCATTTCTTTTTTGAAATCATCAACAAATTGGACAATTTCCATTTTTAGTTCATCAATGAACAACACTTCCATGTTTCTATGTTATACATGCTTAAATGTCTCATGCGTTGGATTTTCATAATTTTTTTATAGGCTTGGATATAGATACTGATACGTAAGCAAATTAAAGTATTTTAGTGCTTCATAGTATATAACAATGATGTGTGGGATGTACCCATCTGTAACAGCTTGTTAGTCTTGGGCTTATATTATGTACCATTGGTCAAATGTATTGTGTGTCCACTTTTTAAAAAACTTGATCAAGAATGTAATCTAATGTCGAATAACCATTTCAAAAACTTTGTAGCATAGTAAAAGGTCTTGAAGTCAGCTAGTACACTTTTTGTGTCCATATCATTTTTTCCAAATTTAATTACAAGAAATAATGAAGTATTTTTTAAATATAATCAAAATAATATATTATTTATTATTTTTTAATACATTGATATAAATTTTAAATGTTTTCGAAAAAATGTTTATAAAATTTAAATTTCAACAGCTTAAATTTTTTGTTGAAATGTAATTTAATTTTTTTAAACTCTTATGATATCAAATAAATTTTCTGAATCAAAACATGAAAATAATTATCACAGTTTGTAAGCTATCTTTTAATAATTTTATTGTTTTTAAATAATATAGTAAAAATAGAAGAATACATTTCACGAAATTTCGGAGGGAGAGAATCAAATAATCAAATATCATTGTCAAAATTCTCAATCTATATACTCTCTCCCTTTCAAGTTTTTCCATATCATCCTACCACAGACATGGATCCTTTCCAATTGGAAAAGTTGGAGTGTCTAGTTTAATCAATGTCAATCATTCAAATATTTTTTAATCATTTATAATTTAAATTTATCATAATATTAAAGTTAAAATATGGCTGAGATTTCATCCAGTTAATTCAAAACAGAAGAGATTCCCCTCCTATTGGGCAACTCGCCCCACCTATCTTGTGTCAGAGCAAATCCAAACAATGTTGCTGAAGTTATAGTTTGTCTCTATTTTCATACCAAAACTTCCTCCTTTTCTTCTCTCAAGGCTCCACTCTCGCTCCTATTCTAGTCTAAATCTCATGAGAATGTAATTATTCATTTGCGTGCTTCATATGTGTCCAACACCACTCATCATTGAATTTAACAAGATTTTAGGATCCCTTGTGTGAGATAGTGGAAATAATTGATTAAAGGAATTTGTAGTCTTGATTGAAACAAAAATAGATTGACTATACAACAAAAAATCAGACAATAAATGCAAATCTCTTAATTGAAGATCAAACTTAAGATAGCAATTAATAATATAGTTATCAATGAATAAAGTTATCAAAGAAACTATAGCAATAAATCAATAATTTAGATATAAAATAGAAATTAATATTAAGTATTATGTTGAAAGTGACAAAAAAAATACAAAAAGATTAAGTAAAAATATCACAAAATACTTATTACCTAAAAATTTAGGGGGATGTATTGGATTGAGATTTTAAAGGATTTTAAAAAACTTTTGTGATAAAAAAGTGATGAGGTATTCAATCAAGACTTTTTACTAATATACATAAGTCTTGTAGTATTCCATAAGGACTATCCGAGCGTTTTTAAGCGGGTAACAAAATCTAGTGGTATTTAATTGAGATTTTTTTACGACTTACAAAAAGTCTTCTCAGATTAAAAAATATACAAATTTTGATGGATTATTATGTAAGGTGGATTTTATGTGACTTTTTGTAGAATGTATAAATATCACACCAATCCTACAATCCCACCTAAATCCTTGAAATTTTTCTACTCTCTCATTCTTTCTTTTTTCTACTGTGGTTTGACTTTTCTTTTTCCCATCACACATAATTCCTTCTCTCTTCGTAGAACGTGGTACAGATGTTGATACTATACTTGGTCATCTCTTTCTTTTAATCCTACATGCCTTTTCTGCAATTTGGTAAAAGACCTTTCTATTTCTCTTGGTCAACTTGTTTGAGCAAATTCATTGTGTACAACACCAGAAAGGCAATGTCAAAAATGCATAAAAAACTTCATTCATCACAAATGTCAATCACACATTCGCACACTAATCCCAACATAAATTATAGGACTTCTTTTCTGTAACATCCTCATTTTAGTATCATAATTAATTTCTCAACATATGTGAAATTGTTTCTGATAAACTGAGAAATTAAGAAACTAACAGTTAATCTCAATTCCTCTATACCGAGGCTGACATGTAAAAAAGGACTAAATGACTAGAAATTTGTCATTTTTAAGCTTAGAAACATTTCATATATACTAAAATATAATTTTGAGAATTTTGGGAAATTTTCTCAAATTTCTACAAAAAATGGCCAAACTACCTTTCATTGTCTACTTAAACTATAGCCAATATAGGTTTAACATATAGAAGAAAAATGAACATTTTTAGTTCATTTTTGGGTTATGCATTCCATTTTATAATTTCCATTTAATTTTTGAAATTTTTTGAGTTAAAATAAAATTTCTATAAATTTTTAACTTAGAAATAACCAATAAATACTTAAAAATTTGAAATAGATCATATAAAATTAATTTTAAATTCTGGATACTAATTTTAGTCAATAATTAAAGTTCTCAGAATGACTCAATGAAAAGTTCATTCATTTGCTATAAAAGTCAAATTACTAAAGTTTAAGTCGCTTATATTGACTCCGGTCGATTTGTCTGCAAAGAAAACAAAATGCAAAGACTTGAGAGAGCAGAGATATGGCACATTTAGCCCTTGCTCTACAGACCCACTCCCTTATTTTTTTCACGTGTAGTACAAGAAAGTAAAAAAGTAAAAGAATCTTACAAGTTACTTTATGCTACTATTTTTGACTATGCTACCTATTCCTTCTTCTATAAAAAGCCTACTTAGGTCATATTTTTTTCTTACTTCTTTCTCTCCTAGCTCTGGCTGAACCTCCCCCTTTCTCTCTAGAGTTCATTTTAGAAATTTTCAAGTCACCAAAGCCTCCATTCTCCTCCTCCTTCAACGTCCATCAAAGACCACCACCAGTATCCACTTTTCCTCCTCTTCTTCAAAACTTCACCTAGGCTGTTCTTATTTAATTGCTTTCAAGTAGATAGTTTTGGAGTGGGTTTTTCCCCAAAATCCTTAGTTTTAATTTCTTTTATGTAGATGATTTTTGAATAGAATTTTCCCCCAAAATCCTTTAGTTTTAAAGTGGATTTTACCCCCCAAAACCCTTAGTTTTTTATTTTCACGTTACTTCTTTTATTTTCTTTGTTGTTGTTGTTGCCTTTACATATGTTGTTCTTTTCTTATCTTGCTACCCTATTTTGTTTTATGGCTTTGGATGCTTGTTTAATGTTGTTATTAACATTTAAATGTTGGTTTGATTTGTCCAGCCCAAGATAAGAACCTAATAAGTTGAAGGTCTAGCCCAAGTGTGTCAAGGAAAATCAAAATTAAGTGTGAAGGCTTAGCCCTCATCTCAAGGGCTAAGCACGCAATGGCTAGAAAGGATATAAGTCAGAGGGCTAAATGTCCATTCAGAGGGCTTAGCGCCCATCTACCAGAAACCCCTCGAGTTATTGATTAAAGGACACCCAGTGCTCAAAAGAGAGCACTCAGCGCACATTAATAAGAGCCCTTACTATTTAAAGTGACTTTTCAGTAGAATTAAAGGAGACTGATCATTTTCTAGAGACTTTGTTGTGAAGTGAAGAGGAGCTAAGGGGTTGGAGTTCTATTCAAAAGGTTTTCACAATTAAGAACACAAGAAATTGCAATTGGGGATTATAAGATGATTATGAGTGGCTAGTTCTTTAGTTGTTGGGGTGTAAGTTAGCTAGACTAATATCTCAATGTAAATGTTGTACTCTATTTCTATTTGAATTCCAAAGTTTTATGTTAGTCTTTGATTTTTATGCTTAGTGCTTTTCTTTGGATTGATCAACCTTCGAATGATCTAAGAGTTTCATTGGTGATTAGGAAACACTAGTTAAATTCTAAACTAAAATCAAGTACCTAATGAGACATATTTTAGGAATGACATTTGCTTCATTGGAGAAAAATAGAACTCTTGTTCTTAATGAAATTTTTGCAATTGAACTGCCTAAGGGATTAGGGGTTGATTGTAGAAATTGGGCTTATGGTTTGAAGGATTGAATCATAAGTAATTGTATAGACTCTTCTTAACATTGAAACTGGGAATTTGAATAGATATTCTCTTTGAACATGAGATAGATATATAGGCTAACTGAACCACCAACAATTTTTTATATTTGCAAGAACTCTTTTCAATTTTATTGTCTTCTAAAATTTAAGTTTAAATTTGCATGCTTAGAGGTAGATTAACAATTCCATTTAATCATCTAAATAGTGGTAAAACTAGGAATTGCTAGGCACTGAGCTAAGTCTCTAAGGGAATGATACTCTTATTCACCCTTGCTATTAATACGACTTGGTATACTTGCCAAGAGGTAAATAGTAAATAACAATGTTAGCCAAATGTCATAAATGATAACAATAATATTAACTTTGTGTAACTATGGTTTTTCACCTTGGAAGCATTTTACTTTAGCAAACTATACCAAGACAACAACATTCTGCACTTCTCCAACTGCCAAAAATGTATTAAGTTCATCAACATACTCCCCAAACAACGTACACTCAAGCCTAAACCTGTTACAGATGTCATAAGTTTAATGACAATACAAGGAAAATGAATATTTCAAATAGGAATATGATTTGACACATTCCTTACCCATCAGCTTCTATAGAAATGACAATAATCTTAGTCTTCTTGCCATTCCTATCCAACTCTCTCAATTCTAACACTCGTAAGCAATCCCATCACATTTGTTGTAACACTCCTACTTTTGTATATTAAATTATTCTGTATGTTTAAAAATTGTTTTTAAGTCATCGATGTATTTAGAACAATTAATAATAATTTTAGAAATTTTTCTAGAATTTATTGAGATAATTTTTGTAAAATGACAAAAATACCCCTGGTTGACTGTTGGAACCAATCGGAGACTTTTTGACCTCAAAATATTTTGAAAATTTTATATTAAGTATCTCTCATTATAAAAACTTTATTTTGAGAGAAAGGTAGTAAAAAAATATAATAATCCTATTTCAATTCTTCCACTTTTTTTTTATATATATTTAGCAATACAATTCTGAAAAATCGGAAAGGAATTTTGAAATTCTGACTCCTACCATTTTGCTCAAAATTTCAAGAGCTATTAAATCGTGATTTTTAATAATTTTTCCAAGCCGGAGCCCGGAGAAATTAGAAAATGACAATTTTGTCCCCATTTCTCAACATTAAGAACTGACATGAGGAAAAGATTCAATTGACATTAAAATGTCAATTTGAGCTTGGAATTATGTCATATATATTAAAATATAATTTTGGGAATTTTTGGGAATTTTCTGAAATTTCTGTGTAAAATGACCAAAATGCCCCTACGTGTCTAATAAGCCAGCCAGTACTGGTTTGACATTCAAAAAGGGTGAAAATGGTAATTTTAGTTTAATTATGGGTAAAATATTTAATTTTAGAATTTTGATAAAAAGTTTGGTATTTATTGAATCAAAATGGATTTTCTATGAATTTTCTAGCTTAAAATTACAAAATAAAAACATATAATTTGAAATAAATTAATAAAAATTAAAATTTATTATTAGAAATTTATTTTGATGAAAATTAATTTATTTATCCATTTTTGCATTAAAATACATTATTTTGATATTAAAAGCTAATTTTTTCAAGTTTAGGCGTTTTTATCGGTACCGATTAATTCACCTACAGATAAAATTTGACACATGGAGGCTTGGGACAGCTGGTGGAGCACGTCCCCAACCCTAAAATAGGTGATTCACCACCTATTTGAGATATGTGTCCCTAAATTGGATTAAAAATAAATAAAAATTAGATTTATGACATAATAGTGACATAATGGATGATATAAATATTTGGACACCTAACCCCCCTCCTTCTTCTATAAATAGGCCTCAAACTTTTCAGATTTTCACTCATCCTTTCCTCTCCCAAGCTAGAGAGCTTCTCTTTCTAAATTTTTCTCTCTCTAAAATATTTTTTATCTAGTTTTTATGTTAAAATTTTGCTAGTTTTCAACTAGTAGAATTTCTCCTCCTAGAAGCTTTGCACCAACAATTCCATCCTCTTCATCAACTATCTTAGAGGTAATGGGGGGAGTGGGGTTGGTTCTAAATTACTGTCACTTTGCATGTTGGTAGGAAGGGTTTTCCCCTAAACCTGTTTAGGCTTAATTTTAGTATTGTTATTATTGTTTAAAGTTAAACTTTAATTTTTGCTAAGTTGTTACTCTGCCCAAATTTAAATTATTAAATTTTACTTGCTAAGCTGTTACTCTGTTTAATTTTAGAAAATAAAAATACATTTACTATGCTGTTACTCTGCTCAAATTTAGAAAATCAAAATGCATTTATTTAGTTGTTATTCTGCCAAAATTTTAGTAATTATACTATAATTGTTATATCATTATTCTGTTAAAATTTTGGTATAGTGCAATTTCTGCAAAATAAGGTAGAAATGTTGATTGCACTGGTGCTCAAACTAAATGAGACTAGGGAAACCTCTACTTGAGAAGTTAGGAATTAACAGTTTAGTGAGTAATGTAAAGCAAGTGACATGTAGTGGCATGGCACCCTACTAGGGAAGCCACAGTTTGGTACGCTGAGGAATGAAAAGTAGGGACCCACTTGTGGAGGTCTTAGGGGTAGGCATCGAGTGGTGAAAGTCCCAATAGCCAGGGTAGCACCCTTGAGATGGGATATTCGCCTGACCAAACTCGATAATCCCGACAACTGCTCAGCATTCCAGGATTGGTTTGAGAGTATACCTCTATAAATGGATATCCTAAATTGTTATTTTGTTCCTCAATGATGACGAGGACTGTACCATGTGATGGTGTTGAGAGAGGTATATGTACTCCCAGTTACTTCCCAGGTTTTGTTGAGAACTATTACCCACTAATGGGAAGTATGGATCCATACCTAGTCAAGGGTAGTCGGATACAACTTAGAATGAACCTTAGGATCTCTTGTGTTGTCAGTTGTGTTTTATCTTTGTTTTATGGTAGATTTCCTACCTCACATGTAAAAAAGATTTTAGAACAAAACACCTCACTCCATTATTTTCTTTTGTGTATGATTGGTCGTGATTATTAAAGATGACATTAATGCTCTGTGATGCTGAGTACGAGATAGAGAACATCTCAACGGGGGAGGACCTGAAGACCTATAGTATTTTCTTTTATATAAGGGATAGGGTAGATAAATACTGCTTTGTATAGGATCTCTTTTGATGTATATAGTGGGCTAGGTAGTATATGTATTTCGATGTACTTTTGTTTCTGACTGTTATGTATTACTTAAACCATGATGTATAGTTTTATGAAATATATGTATATATCTTCCATATTTTATTACCATTTCCAAATTCTGTTAAGTTTGGAATTTCTTTTAAAACTAGAAAAATTTTACACACATTTTTATTTACTTAAACTTAATAACCAAATTAATATGAATTATATTTAAAATTAAATGGGTGTTACACTTGATGCGCTAAAAATACGCTCAAGGGCAAGCGTACCCTTATCGCAGTAGTAACAAAAGGACGTGAGTCCAGATATCGAACCCAAAGGACTAAATGGTGATTACTAGTTTCCAGAGATTCTATATTGTTTAGGTAAAATTAAATAGGTACTGGGTTGATTCAATAATGATAAACGTGAAATAGGAATTGTAAAACAAACAATGGCAAGTAGAGAAAAATTCAGAGAAAAATAGGCTTAGGGTTGTGGTTTCCTTCGTGCTCTTAAGTTCCTTTACATCTAATTCTAATTGAACCTCTTACTATTCGTCAATTACCAATATTTCCCTACGAATTTTATTGTCAATTGTTGGTCATAAATTGTAATAGTCCTTTCTAAGTTAATTTCCCAGTGGATCATGTGAGATATTAAAACCTTAGGAAGGCATGGGGAATAAAAGGAGAGGATTAAATTAATTATCTAACCTAATTAGAAATTAGGAATGAAGGTTGATCATACGAAAAAACCTAATTTGATTAACCAGCTATCTCACACTCACCCTAAATTAGGTCATTAGAACGAGCAATTCTGCTTCACTTATAGTGAAAACACGACCAATTATCATAGATTTCGCAGCCCTTGTAGTATTCATGGTAGACTCTGCCTTCACTGGGGCTCCACAATCTCTAGCTATGTGTCCAGGTTGCTGACACTTGAAGCATACACTGTTTTTAAAAGAGCATTAACCAGCATAGGTTGCTGACACTTGAAGCAAGTCTCCACTTTTCCTCCTCTTCTTCAAAACTTCACCTACGGTATGGGGAGAATGGGGCTGTTCTTATTTAATTGCTTTCAAGTAAATAGTTTTGGAGTGGATTTTTCCCCAAAACCCTTAGTTTTAATTTCTTTTATGTAGATGATTTTTGAATAGATTTTTCCCCCAAAATCCTTTAGTTTTAAAGTGGATTTTACCCCCCAAAACCCTTAGTTTTTTATTTTCACGTTACTTCTTTTATTTTCTTTGTTGTTGTTGTTGCCTTTTACATATGTTGTTGTTCTTCTCTTATCTTGCTACCTTATTTTGTTTTATGGCTTTGGATGCTTGTTTAATGTTGTTATTAACATTTAAATGTTGGTTTGATTTGTCCAGCCCAAGATAAGAACCCAATAAGTTGAAGGTCCAGCCCAAGTGTGTCAAGGAAAATCAAAATTAAGTGTGAGGGCTTAGCCCTCATCTCAAGGGCTAAACACGCAATGGCTAGAAAGGATATAAGTCAGAGGGCTAAATGTCCATTCAGAGGGCTTAGCGCCCATCTACCAGAAACCCCTCGAGTTATTGATTAAAGGACACCCAGTGTTCAAAAGAGAGCGCTCAGCGCACATTAATAAGAGCCCTTACTATTTAAAGTGACTTTTCAGTAGAATTAAAGGAGACTGATCATTTTCTAGAGACTTTGTTGTGAAGTGAAGAGGAGCTAAGGGGTTGGAGTTCTATTCAAAAGGTTTTCACAATTAAGAACACAAGAAATTGCAATTGGGGATTATAAGATGATTATGAGTGGCTAGTTCTTTAGTTGTTGGGGTGTAAGTTAGCTAGACTAATATCTCAATGTAAATGTTGTACTCTATTTCTATTTGAATTCCAAAGTTTTATGTTAGTCTTTGATTTTTATGCTTAGTGCTTTTCTTTGGATTGATCAACCTTTGAATGATCTAAGAGTTTCATTAGTGATTAGGAAACACTAGTTAAATTCTAAACTAAAATCAAGTACCTAATGAGACATATTTTAGGAATGACATTTGCTTCATTGGAGAAAAATAGAACTCTTGTTCTTAATGAAATTTTTGCAATTGAACTGCCTAAGGGATTAGGAGTTGATTATAGAAATTGGGCTTATGGTTTGAGGGATTGAATCATAAGTAATTTTATAGACTCTTCTTAACATTGAAGCTGGGAATTTGAATAGATATTCTCTTTGAGCATGAGATAGATATATAGGCTAACTGAACCACCAACAGTTTTTTATATTTGCAAGAACTCTTTTCAATTTTATTGTCTTCTAAAATTTAAGTTTAAATTTGTATGCTTAGAGGTAGATTAACAATTCCATTTAATCGTCTAAATAGTGGTAAAACTAGGAATTGCTAGGCACTGAGCTAAGTCTTTAAGGGAATGATACTCTTATTCACCCTTGCTATTAATACGAATTGGTATACTTGCCAAGAGGTAAATAGTAAATAACAATGTTAGCCAAATGTTTTAAATGATAACAATAATATTAACTTTGTGTAACTATGGTTTTTCACCTTGGAAGCATTTTACTTTAGCAAACTGTACCATGACAACATTCTGCACTTCTCCAATTGCCAAAAATGTATTAAGTTCATCAACATACTCCCCAAACAATGTACACTCAAGCCTAAACCTGTTACAGATGTCATAAGTTTAATGACAATACAAGGAAAATGAATATTTCAAATAGGAATATGATTTGATACATTCCTTACCCATTAGCTTCTTGCCATTTCTATCCAACTCTCTCTCAGTTCTAACACTCGTAAGCAATCCCATCACATTTGTTATAAATAGTTCATAAGTCTAATAAACAAATAACAAATACCAAACTACAGCTTCATAAAGTCTACACTTGCCAACTAAAAAATTAGTGTCAAATCCACCCCCAATAATCTAAGAGATTGGGACAATATCATACACATTTGCAAGCAATAAACCATTATCCAGCAAGGATACCTTAGTTGAAAACTGTGAGTTCAGCTTGTAACTGTGACGACATGTTTATAGTTACCTTCATTTACAACAACTCCAAAATATTGAAAAGAGTATATAGAACCCTCAAGTATCTCCTTCTCAAACTTATAAATCTAAGTTATCCTCACAAAGCTTGGATTCTATCTCCCTAAAGATTAAAAATAAACATTCGTAAGTACTTTTTGACAAAAAAGGCATGCATCGTGAACACTATTCAGAAATCAAACAACCTTCTTGTCCATAAGCACCATTTCCATAGAGAATGGTAATTTTTTCTTTGAGATATCAAACACTAGCCACAATCAACTACCCTTGCTGCAATAATCCAACTCTCCTTTTTAGGAGAAATCTCAAGAATTGAATCAAATTTAGTGGTCATCTTTACTAAACAAACTCGCACAGGCAACTTAATTTCAATGTCCACACCACAACCATATGCATAATATAGAGAGAGCAAACACAACCCTAAGTAAGCATCTGTTCAAAAAAATTAAAAAATGAAAAATAAAATTAAGATTTAAGGTTTCAAAAATGAAAGTGACCTATTATTCTTTGTGTGTAGAATCTTCCTAGGTTATAGCTTAAGATGGAGAAGAAAACAAGGTCAACAAATTTCTTACTGTTGTATGCATGCACTTCATATAAGACATTAGGGTAATGGGAAACAAAGTCTCAGCTAGCAAGTTGCTACATCCATAGATAACCACAAAAGCTTTCACCATTGCGGAAAGAAATAGAGTTTATATTTTTCGATATGAAAAGCACCTTTCCTCTGTAAAGCTTTCATTCTCTTGTGCATTTTTAATTTCAAAATCTACTGTAGGGTTCCTTTGTAAAGCTTATATTTTATCCTTTGTGAAGCTCCAGCCCAATTCCTTTTGCACCAATAAATAAGGTCTGACACACTCTGCTTCCCAATTCAGTATGTTTTTCAAAAAGCAAAATTTGCTAGAATGGCTCACATGATGACACGTGGAAAAAGTTTCCCTTACAATGACCTCAAAATGTATATAATATAGACTGTTATTTTGCTAAAATTTTAGTAATAATATTTTGATTAAGTCATTATTCTGCTAAAATTTGATTATCAAATTGTTATTCTTCTAAATTTTGATAAATAGTTATACTGCCAAAATTTTGATGATTGCTAAATTATTATTATGTAATTTCTGTAATATAAGGCAAAAATGTTACAAGTACTCAAATTAAGTTAGACTAGGGAAACCTCTTTTTGAGAAGTGAGAATTTGATAGATTAGTGAGTAATGTAAAGCAAGTGACATGAAATGACATCCTGCTAGGAAAGTTACAATAGGGACCCACTTGCGAAGGTCTTGTGGGG
>QUWT01000284.1:0-18532 GCA_004329165.1 Spatholobus suberectus | reverse complement strand
AAATGCTATTTATACCAACAAGATGCATATACTTTTCGGTAGCTCATCACTTAAGAAACTCCACAGTAAGTGTGCTTGACTTGGAGCGATTAGGGATGGGTGACCTCCTGGGAAGTTTCTCAGGAGCGTGTGAGTGAGGACAAACACGCTGAAATGTCTTTTGTTGGTTTGTGGGAGACAGTCTTCGATCTTGAAAGCTACTAGGCGTTACATAAATTGTAGATCAGGATTGTTTGCAAGCGAAAAAACTGTGACCATGCTTTAGGTTCTAAAAGGATAATTACAGAACTTTTCTATTTTAATTACTTTAATAAAATAATAATTTTTTTAATTTTCTGGTCATGGTAGTGGGTTGGGCGTCTCATCTCAGCCCAAGGCCACACTCACCTTTTACAGCCCAAAAACCTATTTATTTTAATTATACAAATATCTGCACATTAAATAATTATTTTTTTTGGATAAATACAACCAGATTTTTGTTTGGCCAGCTGGACTTTCTTGACTGCCAAGTTTTATCCACTTAAGGATATATATCAACATTTACTATTCTATATAATTACTAACATTAAATTTTTTTACCACACACTAATACGTAGAGGTCAAGTAGCTAGATTATAACTATTAGTCCCAATTTTACTTATAGATAAATATAGCTAGATATAGATAAATATTAGAATTTTACATTAAAATTAATTATTTTCCACTGTTTACTTTAACCACACGTTATTGGAAAGGTGTGGTTATTTGAAAACCACTAAATGCAAGTAACCACTTCTAAAATCAGAATTTTATTCTTTTCTTCTCTAGAGGACGTCGAACAGTGTGTCACACACTTCATACTATAATTCTCTTTTCCTTTTTTCCTCAACAAAGCCGAACATACACACAGCAGCCCTCCCTTCTCCCCTTTTCATTTTTCTGCACATCTATTTCTCATAAACCAACCAATACTATCCCATAAAAATTATAATCGAGCCTTCTGCTATCATAGTTCATCAAGGAAGCAAGCAAGGAGCAAGCATCCCAACACCCCTACTCTCATCTTTGTCACTTGCTAAGGTAGGGGGGGGAGTGGGGTGTTTAATTCAAATTAGTATTGCTTTACATGAGGTTCATGGGATGGATTTGGCCCCCAAATCTATTAGTTTACAATATTATGTATTTTCTTGGTATATTGTTTTGATTATTGTGTGGTGATTGTGATTTTTATGTTGTACTTTTGTGATTTAATTGATTAGAATTAACTCTAATCATAAGTTTATAAATTTTAAATAGTAGTTTGTTAAATTAATCGGTTAGAATTAATTTTTATTCAATTTTATAAATTTTAAACAGTTTAATTATGTACTTAATCGGTTAGTTGTGGTTAAAAGTTAATTTTAATCAGTTTATTATATATAAACAAAGATTTAATCGGTTAAAACTAATAAAGATCTTATTATAATCGGTTAGTTCTAATTTTAATCATTTTACTCGGTTCATTATTGATTTAATCTATTGACTAAGTGATTTACTTAGTTTATTAGAAATTTATTTGGTTTATTATAAAATAAACTGATTCAATTCGATTAATCTACTATTCTAAATAAAATATGGGTGATTTTATTATTTAGTAGCTTACTCAAATTTTTGTACATTTTTTGCGTTATTGTTAACATTACAGTTATTGATTTGGATAAACTATCAGGTTTAAATAAAATTTTAATTCCTATATTATTTGAAATAATATATGTATTATGTTTTATAAATGAAAAAATGTTATAGAATAAGAATAGTATACAATTTCTGATTATATATATATATGTATATATTATACACTTAAATATGATATATATATATATATATATATAAAATAAGATTCTGTTTTAAATAAGAATATATGTATAGCCTGTAATGAATGCATCCATGAAAGAACCAGGGTATGGGGTGAGTGGAAGTGCTAATAATGTGGCACTTGGTTCAGCTGGAAGGCCTGTAATGCTTGCATTGACAACACCTTTAACATTAGGGAGTGGGAGTTATTCTAATTCTAATTCAGATTCATTTGCAGCTTCATTGACTGTGGCACCTCTTTCTTACGTGCAAATGTTAGAGATGGAGAAAAAGCAGGTGTTTTTGGTCGAAGAACAGATGATGTAGCAGCAATATGCAAAGGATGGCATGCAAGGAGAAGCTACACTTGCAAAGGTACAATCTAACAATAATAATACTCCCTCTGGTCATTAATATAAGGCACAGTCTAGAAGGTATTAATGGTCCTTTTTATAAGGAATTTTACAATTTCCATTAAGCATTTAACTATTTTTTTTCATTATTTGCTCTTATTAAAGATTTTGAATATATGTGCTTTTTTTTTTTTATCATTAATGGGAAGATATAAGATGTTTGGAGTCTTTATTTGACAAGTCATTTATTTCTTCTAAATGGCATTGGTTAAAAACTCAAAACTATAAAAGATGGAGCTATACGTTGACATGTCATGTTTCTTTCAACTTCAATAAGCAATATGTTTAATTTTTTAAAATCAATAAATTTTATTAATAACGGTGCATAATGCTTTCAAACTGTAATGTTTTCATGTTACCCACAACAAGTTAATGATGACTTACAAGGGTAAAATTAGTACATTTTACTACTTTCTTAAAAAACTAATAAAACCAACTAATTTAACTATTTTTTACTGGTCTGTCTAATTCTATTACAAGTGCCTTATATTAGGGATTAGAGGGAGTAATTCTTACATGGGAGGGTATCTACAAGTTATAACAATTATTATCATTAACAAGGACAAGTTTTTCATTAGTTGGGACCCTATCACTGCTCCCTCTCACTCTTTTTCTTTATTCTAAGGGACAGTAAATTTTACTCACCCCATTAGAAACACTTGTTTTCAATCTTTTATTAGGAGTACGAGTGAAGATCACTCACAAAACTTGAGCTATTATGTACTTGCTCCGTTATATGAATCTTAAAAATAGTATAAAATTTTCCTTCATTTCCTCATCATTTACATGCAAACCAATATTTGTTTCAGCTGCATATCATAAACTCAAATTACATAATGGGGGGTACTAACCTATTGAAGAAAAATGACATTGCCAAGCAGGCCCACCCTGCCATGAGCAATTTAACACAACACTTTATAATATGCTTTTTTTCAAATTTTGCTAACTGTCCCTCTGAAAACCAACAGTGTTAGGCATTTAACAGCAATAATCACAACTATTTTGTTGTTGTTATATTCAAATAAGATATTAGTTGTGATTATTTGTATCAAGATACCCATCAAAGATCCTAGTATTGATGGTAGGGAGAGCTCAAAGGGATTTAGTAGCTTATTCCTATGAGTTTCTTCACCTTGAGCCATTTGTGTGTCATGCTTAGTGCACATATTAGCAAACTTTGTAACTGGACTAGGAAACTTTCCAGCAATATATCCTGTAATGGAAGCACAAACCATGGAAAAGGTGTTGTCTTGATTAGCTATAAGCCCAATCATCATTGTTCCCATTACTATCAACGCTTTAAGGCCTTTCAAAGCTGCTATTACACACAACTTCTTCTTCTGAGAGTGGTCCATGTTGTTGCTCTCTTTATTCTCTTCAATTGGTTATGGGTCCACTTCTCTTGGAATTTCAACAAAGTGGAATTTCATCAATTTCCTAATCACCAAGGAAAGCATGAAGGATTATTTTTGAAGGTAAAATAAAGTAGTGAATATAGGAAGATAGAACATTAATGATTAAAAGGGAGAGACAAATATTGACCTAGGTTAGTTGGTTACTAAGATTAAGTTAAATGGATTTATCCTATTTTGTGAGCTTTATAATTGAGAGAGCGAAAGCTAGATGGTTTTATCCATGAAAAATCTGATTTTTATAAACTAATTATGACATTTGGTCCTAATTCAAGGTTTAGTCAAGGTTTTAGTAACTTTTCAACTAGTTTTGGTTTCCCTTGGTTTAATTTCAACCAAAACCACCCTTGATCATAGTTTGAACATGAATCAAACTTTATAAATTAGTGGAGGCTGCACAATCATATTCTATAGAAAATGATTTTCAAGTAGATTAAATCATAAATTTGCATTGAATGCTTCAAAATGGTTTTGACTTATATGGAATTCAATCTATTTTTATATACATAAATAAAACTCACTCAAGAATAAGCATTGATATCTATTATGCCTTGAATTCTTGCTGGACATGCACTTAACATAACCTAGCTGGGCTAAAATATGATCAAATACATCAAACAAGATAGTAATCATGGGGAAAAAAGCATCAATGCTTTAAATCTATGAAGATACTTTTCAGTTATTTTGGATTGGCTTAGCAGTTTGAAATGATTTGGTTCGGTTTTGAACACCCTTAATTCAAAGCATCGTTGGTGCATTACGAGGACTCACATCAATAAAAGCTTGATGACTTATATGGACTTCTATGATTCCTTTAAGCTATTCCTTTCAACAAATTTTTTATAGACTTCAGTGAGGTAGTTTTGTTATGCAAAGAATACAAGTGTAAATGATAGATTTAAAAGAAGAAGATAAATTATATTTTTCTTCAAGATAAAAAATAAGATTGTTAAGTGCATTTGAAGCTTTTAATTTGTTCAAGGTTTCACACTGAGATTGTTGTATATTAATTTTGATGGCGATTCAGCAGATTCTACTAATATGAGATCAAATACACTAAACAAATAGTGATCAATTATTTTCTTTGTGACAACGTGTAATTATATTAGAGAGAATTATATTATTTGAGAGAGGAAACTTATATTTTTTGTTTTTTGTTCATTATTTTTATGAAATTAATTTTTATTCTTAATTTTTAACTATGTAAATATTTATTATATGGAGATATATTAAATGTTCTTCTACAAACAAAGTTATTAACTTTCTTTCTAAGTCATTTGATATTTATTTGCAATAATTATATGATATAGATTATTTTTCACATATTTTATGATAATTAATAATAATCATAAATTTTGACTATTAGATTAGGCTACAATACTAATAAAAAGGAATTAAAAAAAAGAATTTAAAACCATAATTAAAAAATTAACAAAATTAAAAATATAGTTAGAAAATACAATTAAGTACTCACATTCGTCACTTGAATTGCTGACACGTCACTCTGATCCACCGGCTTGTCACCCATCGCATGTGTCGTCTCCTCCCCAGTCATTGTTGTACCATCCCAAACTCCATCATCTTGCCTCACCTGAGTGTATAATTCAAGTAATGCACACTTCAATGATTATTGAATTCAAATCATGCACACTTCTTACTATTCCGTTTGTGCTCTGCACGGTATCTGTTTTTATATTAATATCTATTGTACTAATGGAAAATACTAAAAAGATGAACAAGAAAAAAAGTATATACACTAGCAATATACTTTTTTTATACTATCATCTAATCACAAAATGTCATGTATGGTTAGTTTACTGACATCGATAATAACTAGTCTAAAAGTCATATCAAAGTTGATTTTTTATTAGTTGATGGTGTAAAATATTTTACACTAACAATACATATCTATTAAACTCAAAGATTAATATGTAATAATACAAACAATGTTAAATAAACTAAAAAAATGCAAAATAAAAACAAGGTGTATAAATTACATTACATTATATTTTCTAAAACACTTCTTTATATATAACATTTTGTCTTCAAGCAATTTTGATTTTCCAATTAAGAAGTATTTTTATGTGAAATAAATATTTCATATGAAGTAATTTTAATGTTATCATTTTTTATAATTTTATATGAAGTAAATATTTCCAATTACTTTAAAGAAAAAAAATATTTCATAATTTTTTGTATAAAATTAAGATTTACATATTTGATAAAAACTAATAATTTAAAAGTTTCAGTAAAAAAAAATTGACAACATGATCGCACATGTATTTAATTTATAAATAAAGAGATCTAATTAATTAAAAAAACTGATGAGATTAAAACTATATATATTTTAAACTAAAGAAACTAATTAAATTAATATTTTTCTACAAAAATAATAATGTATAAATGTTTTTATTTACTTTATGTTAATATATATATATAATATATTTTACTTTGAAACATCATATTTAATTTTTTCTAAAAAATAATATTAAGCAATTAATTTTAATTTACATCTTTGCAATTAATACTTCTATTATTATAATATTGATATATATTTGACTAATAAGAAGTTTGGAATAAGTGTGAAGAATATATTGAATATTTTATGAAAAATGCTAACAATATTTTGTAAATATTAGTTAAGGAATTAAAGATAAAAATGTATTCAAAATATTATCTATTGTTAGATATATATATATATATATATATAGATTAGGATTCTTTAACACTAGGTGTCAAAATTAGTCAAATTACATTGTCATTAACTTTTTATAGAATGCAAATTCAATCGATCTAACCATTGAATTTGATGTTCTTATACATTAGATTAGGTATACAAAATTTCACACAATTCCAAAATTATTTAGCAGTTCATTGCATCCCTTTATTTTAATGTTCAATAAAAAATTAACATATATGTAAATAGTCAATGTTAGATAACATATCGAGAAAATTTAAAATGATGTGAAATTTGATGTACTTGATCATGAAGACACTATCACATAATTCAACGATTAGATTAGTTAAATTTGTATTCTACAAAAAGTTATTGAAGGTGTAATTTGAGTAACTTTAACACCTGGTATCAATAGATCCTGACCCTATTGTGATACAGAGATGAAAATAATATAACAAATGAGTCTTGGATGTCTTTACTTTTAATCTTCCAAGGATAGGATGATAGAGCACAACAGTTATAAAATCAAATAATAATAGAAGACCAAAGACTAAAGAACAATATATAGAATGGTAAAATCACCTGGCTTTCCTCCATTTAGAACTGCACTTTCAACTACTTCGTTCCCTCCCTTCCTTTCATTGTGCTTGACCAAAATGACATTTGAATAAAAATTGAATTTTTTGTTGTGAGTGCAATTCACAGCATCGAGTTCATGTTCGGGGCTCATGAGTACTCATTGACGGGGATATTTGAAGGAGAACCAAAGAGGTGCGAACGGTTGACATTCAGGAAGACCATTCCCAATGAATTGAAATCTCATATCAGTGCATTTCCTTTTCCTTTTCTTTTGCAGGTTCAAGCAGAGGCCTCCAATACCTTGGACAGCAATCAATGTAGCAGTGGGGGTGTTTGTTATTACTTTGCTTTAGGGTCATATTTTTGGTGCAGCAATAAATAGAATAGCAAAAGTTGATGAGGATGACTATCGTCAGATTGGAGAACAGAAAGTTTGTGCTGAAGCTGTAAATGTGGCAAAATCTTAGGTTTGATTACCTAAAAAACCATTCGTTGGAGTCCTGGTCTCATGCGAAAGTGTCGCAAGAAACTACAAAAAGGGAAACAAATCCTTAGAGGTCAAGGCCAAAATTTTAATTTTGATTAAGTAAAATTTTTATAAATTATTAGAAATAATTCTGATGTTGAATTATGATCATCATGTGATGCAATAAACATATGAAATGTGTATAAGAATCACAATACTCTTGCCATCACACTAACGATTGTCTTGCATAACAGAAAGTTATATGGAATTGTTTGATAAGGAATTCAATGGACATGATAAAATTTCAAAATCAATTTGTTTGAAATGATATAGTACATACATGATATCAGTAATACCACATTGTTGGACCTAGGATTATTATAAGGTTTAATTTTGCTATTCTTGTTCATTGATGTGGTATTTGCTGAAGAGTTACTAGAGGTTATGGTGTTAGTAAGTAATTTTCCTTCTATACTAACTTTCTTGCTATCACACTTTGATGAGGCATGTGTAGATATTAAAATATTCAAACATTAGGGTGGCAATCATTGGTGTAATCTGCATGGCCCTTTTTTTCGGGATATAACTTTTTCTATTGTGAATTTTCTATTTCTAGATTTCCTAGTCTATTTTGTGAGGTTTGGTTTCACTCTGAGGCTAGTGTTCAAAATTGTTGCTTCACTAGATTTAATACCCCTGCAATGCACAGGGATATAAAAAGTTTATTGATGAATGATATAGGTATTGTATTAATAATATATTTTTGTTAACATTAATAAGAAAATAAATAGAAATTATTGTTAGAAGCAATTTGATATTAAATTGAAGATCTCAACATTGTGTATGCTGTAGATAATGTCTAATTTTTTTGTATTTAGAAATGAAACAAATAAATTTGAAGTATAAATTTTATAGTAATTCATACGCTAATATACTTTCATGTAAAATGTTTATCCTCTTGTATAATATATGTTTTATGCATTTTTTTTAAACTAATTAATTTACATATAGATTTTAATGACTAAATATAAAAAGAATAATGATTTGTCTACAAGTTTTTAAGATTTTGAAATTTAAATATCATGTGAAAAAAATTACAACAAAATTTTAATTGAATTATAGTTTTTCAATCTAATTAAATGTAAACTAATTACTTGAGAGAAAATTAAAATTTGATTAGATAAAAAAAAATTCATTAAATTAGTTAAGTTAGAAGATAATAAGCAATAGAAAAATAAATTTATATTGTGATTATTACAACAATAGTTACAAAATTTTAAAATTATAATAGAGCATAATTTCTTCCAACCAATTCAAATTTTGAGGTCATTAGGTATAATTTTATCCTATGAGTTAAGTCTAAATTTCTCTTACTTTCATGTAAAATATTCATCCCTGTTTATTATATTTTATTCATACTTTATATGTTAGAAAAAATAAAATATTCAATAAATAAATTAAGTCATAAGAGAGAAAGCAGAAAAAAATATATTTATATTCATAGACATATACATATCAATGTATAAGAGAAAATAAAAATTTGTCCAGGTAAAAAAATATTGAATAATTTATGTAAGTGATAAGATAATAAATAAGAAATGAATAATAATTTGCCTAAAATTGATTTTAGACATTAATTTTGCATGGAGAAGATAATAATAATTACATGAATTTAATTTGATTTTCAGTATGTAGTTAAATATATATTAATGAGGTAAAAGAAATTTTAATTTTGATTGGGCAAAAATCTTTAGTAAAAAAAGCTCATCCCTGTGAATCAAGTATAAATTTTCCTACTTGCTTTAATATATAGAAAGTAAAAAATATCCCCTTGTTTTATATTGTATATATAATTTCTATTTTCGTAAATTTACATAAACATATCAATGTATAAAACAAAATAAAATTTTCCCAGAAAAAAGAAAATCTTCAAAAATTTATTTAAGTGAGAAGATAATAAATAAGAAAGGAATAATCATTTGCCTGAAAATATATTTTAGACACTAATTTTGCATGGAGAACATAATAACAATTATATGGATTATATTTGATTTTTGTTATCTAATTAAATATATATCAATTAGGTAAAAGAAATTTCAATTTTGATTAGATAAAAAACTTTAGTAAAAAATTTCATCCCCATGTATTACATATAAATTTCCTTACCTGCTTTAATAAAAAAGTTCAATTGTATTTAGTGCAAACCAGGAGACTTGAATCCTACCTATTACTATTAGAGTACAATTACTGAACGCAACTCTTTTATCCTCACTCCTCATAATAAACATATGATTGTGTTCTCTAGTGATTTTTCAAAAATTATGTCTTTAAATTTTAATTATTATAATCAAGTCCTATAACTTAAATTTTTATTATACAAATGTTTTAATCACCTACCTATAACAATAGTATGATCTAATTCTTATTTAAACCATCATTCTAGTTAGAAAGAAATATTTCTTTTGGGAAGACAAAAAACAGAATTTATTCATGATGAGGGTGATTAGGATTGGAGCACAAGCTATGCCCATCGACCTGCTCCAACCGCAAAATACAATAGCCAAACAAAGCCCGTGTTGCATTAGTAATAACAATTCCCCCAAACTACACTAAAATACAGTACACCCATCCTGCAAAGCAATCTGCTACGTGATTACAGCCTAAATCACCACAAATTTTGTCTATATATAAGTGTAAGAATTGCATCCCTTGCTACTAATCATCATGGCTTTAAAAGTAGCAGCCACCAAGCACCCTAGTCATGACACGCAGGACACAAAATGCTAGCAGTGGAGCCACTAGCATCAGAGAATCATTTGCGAGACAGTTATTTATACTTAGCCCAAGATATTCTACTTGTGCACCCAACAACGGTCCACATAGCAATCCACAACACAAAAATCCACAGCCGTACCTTGAATGACAGTAGTTCATATTGCGCCTCATATATTAATGTTGTATTTTTCATCTTTTCACTCTAAACTCTTAAACCAAACAATTTATATGAATAAAAAAAAAGGCAATTATATGAACTATTTTTTTTTCTGTATCAAAATCTGTCCAACAGTACGTAACACTTCAACCAACATCAAGGACTCAGATTGAGCATATATAACAATGATAGACATGCTGCAAAACTACTACTTCATTGCATTGGCATAATTTCATGATTCCGTCAACTGCTTTACATGTTAGTGCTAACTTCAGGCAAAGTGCCATTTAATAAGAGAAGCATACCCATTAAACCTTGCATTTTAGAATAAGCTTCCTTCTTTGCATTTTTACCAAATAAATTCTTCATTCCATGAGCACCCATCTCAATCTCAACTTCAAGCATGCTTGCTTGAACAAATCAAACATTTAGATGTGACAATTTTGTAATGAAAACCATTTCAACATGAATGCTAACAACAAAATATGCAAGTATTGGATAATTCTTACCTTACAAATTTTGCTACTCCTTATAGAAATAGGTTTTTAAAAGCAATTTTGCACCAACATTGGTTGAAAATCAAAACAACATTCCCGCTCTATTTTCACTGTCTAACAACTATAGCCTTGAATAAGCACACAAACAAACATAGTCCTGAAATAAACCAAAGTGCTCTATTTCTAATGTATTGCGCCATCACAATCAAATCTGAACCATTTGCTCTCATCAAAACCAAAGTAATTTTTATCCACTAAAAACATAAAATTAGCATAAAATAGACAAAAGTAGATGGATTTTCCATTAAGAAATACATTCAAACTCAGTACATGTCCAAAAGATCTTGCTACCAAACATGTGCTTAAGACCCAAATCGTGCGTGCCACAGATGCAACCGGGCCTCACAAATAGATATGGAGACCTCTTAGAATGTGCATTTTAAAAAATGCCCTTTCACCCAATTTCCTTATTCTTTACCATTATTTTTATGTATAGAGGTAGGTTATAAAAAAATTGTGATAAGTCGATCCCTTTTTTTTAATATCATCCCCAAAAATAATGGTCCAAGAGGGGTTTTACTTGAGTTCATGTTAAAACCAAATAATTCAGACATTTGGCTTTATTCATAATGCATCATTAAAGTGTTAAACTATTACAATTCAGGAATCTTCAATGCTCTCTCTCTCTATGTGCGTGTGTGTAAAATTACAATGTACTTATACTATATCTAATCATTCATCCAAAATCTGGTCAATAATTGTATAAGTGATTCAGCACTTAAAAAAAAATGAATAGCTTATTGTAGCCACCCAATCTCGTCACGACTCTCCCCCAATAGTTAAGCATTAGACCAAAGTGATAATGTTTTAGAATTGTGTATTTATGTCATATTTAAAGATAAAAAAGCTTAAATATGCATAACTTACATATAAATGTTGAATGCTACTCCTTTGTTTCTGACTCATTACCATCACAGGAATGGTCAACATCCTAGAAAAACATGTGTTTTGAGTTTGAATTCCCATTATCTGTAGGTTCAGTATCAACTAAATAATTCCATCTATGAATCATTCAAAAATTTGCCAATTGGCATTCATATCAACTTAAAACCCATCTTTCGCCCTCACTTTCTTTCACACACACCTCTAGTCTTAGAAAAGAGAAAGGAGAAGAGAAAGAAGAAGGAGAAGGAGCAAGGGACACCCATACATTCAATCCCTCTTGGAACTTATAAGTGGGTGCTTCCGTTTCATTTTCTTACCTTTTTTCTTTGTTGTTTTTGCATTTTTGTGGTTTGATTTGTGGGTTTAAATCTTAAACTCTCACATGAGAAACATTTGGGGATTTGGGTGTTTTACAGTGGATTAAGGGTTGAAAAGGGGTTTTTTTTACATTTACTACTTTAAGGGATCACTTATGATGCTTCTACTATGGTTGGGACTTTGGAAAGCCATTAATGGCCAAGGAGTTAGCAAAATTGCAACTCTCTGTGCTATGCTCCAGTCGTAGTCCATGCTAAGCGTAGGGATTTCTGCTCTAAGCATGAGACTCGCAGTTAGGAAGGTAAAGGTTTATCGTCTCGTGCTAAGCGTGGATCTTTCTGTGCTAAATGTGGAACCTTTGGAGCCCTCAACTTTAGAAGTCTAGTGGTTTGGCGCTAAGTGCCAAGTTTGGTGTTGAGCATGGGGATTTCCACACTAAGCATAAGACCCCTAGAACCAATCTTTGAGTTTGGTGGTTGGGCGCTAAGTGTTAGTGACCAACACTGAGCAAGACTGTTACTTCGCTAAGCGAGAGGCACTTAGAATTGCATACTATTCATATCATTTTATGATGTTTTATTAACATTGATGCATACTGAAATGTTGTTTAGGGACATGATGTGAATATGTGAGAATATTAAGGAGTCCCCATTGGGAAAAGGAGGTTAGTAACCCTTCCAGACACCAATGGAAGACCAAAAGCTTATGTAAAGAAAAAGATGCATGCTAATTGACTAAGGTGTCTTCTTTGGGTGAATTTCTTGAGTAATGGCATAACATATTGTGATATCCTTATATATATACGTTTCTATTATCTACACTTTGATGATTAAAATGTATAAGCCTAAGGTAATACCTCTCAAGGTGTTATGTTTTAGTATCAAAGTAGTTTAATCCTTTGGACAATGGATGATGTGTGCTAGTTTGAGTAGTTCATTAGTCTTGTTTGTTCTTGCCAGGGATTCTGCCTTACTTGATTACTATGTATTGAGCTTGATCAACTCAATATGTGGTGCAATATAGGTAAAGAACATGGTGGGAAGAGGAAGACCACCTCGGAACCCACGCACTCTCAAGGTAGAAACTATGGAAATGATAGCTAATGCCATAAGAGAGCAAACTGCATCAACCAACAGCCTACTCAACTAGGTTTTGAGGAGAACTTTGGGAGGCTCCACAGAGGCTAACAACCAAGGGAGTGGGGTTTAAAATGCCAAATTCTCTAAATTTCAGAAGAATCTCCCACCATCCTTTAAGAGGGAGTATGACACATCAGTAACTAAATCTTGGCTCTAAGAGATGGATGTGTCAAAATAGGCTGTCCAGCCTACCTCGGCTCAACGAGCCAAAGGGTGGGAAGTGGGTCACCCCAATCTAGCCCATATCCCTAATGGGCTAAACTTTCTTTGGCCTACCAGGCCAAGCCAAACTTAACCCTTTTTTCCTCCTAATTTTATTTGATTTTTACAAAGGAAAAAAAAATCAGGTTAACCAAACTGGCCTAATTCTTTTTAGTCCATATATTTCTCAGCCCAGCTCGGGGGCCATCGGGTTGGCTAATGAGTCAAGCCATTTTTGACAACTCTACTAAGAGATGGAGAATAAATTTGAGGTGGTGCCTAGGGGTGGCAAAATTATTCATTTATCTGTGATTCGTCCAATTTATCCACGTAAAATTCAATCCAATCCATCTAGTTGTTAAAATAAAAAAGACTTGGATCAGATTAGATGGGTCACATAATTAAATGGATGGATAACAATCCATCGAATTTTTTTTTCAAATCCAATGGATTATCTAATTAATACTTAATAGATTAAAATTAATCCAACATAATTTTTTTATATTTATTTTTCTAATGCTCTCGATCTCCTTTCTCTCTTCTCTCCTCACTCCCATTCTCTCTCTTCTTTCTCCCTCTCTATCTTTCTTCTTTCTCTCCCCCCCCCCCCCCTATTTGAATTGAAAAATAGGGAAATGCCAAAAAAGAAAATCACTTCGCTCACATTAAACTATCGATTAAGCATATTAATTAACTTAACATCAAAATGATTGTACAATAAAGAACAAAACCACACAGTTCAGCTTTCAAAAAAAAAAAATTAAACATCCAAAAGTTAAAAAAAGTTAGCCCCTGGTTGATAACACACGACAAAGATGCACAAGGCAAATAAATGATAAACACATAATGAAACTAAAAGAAGATACACAACAATTATTGTTGACCATTGTAATTTTGGAAACATGCTGAAAACACCTTTTATATATAGTTCACAATTTATTTCATATGCACCCACCAAAAATCATTTTTTTTAAAATTAAAAAAAGATCCAAATCAACATTTTTTGCGAATATAGATCCCAAGCATATAGTAGCATATGATTGCGAACTTCCTTCTTTTAGTTCTCTAATTATTTTCATTTTCTATAAATTCTAAACTGAAATTTAAATAATTTTAAATTTTGATTGTGGATTGGATTTGAAAGAGGAGATAGAAAAGAGAGAATATTTTGAAAATAAAACTATTTTGTTTTTAAAATATATTATTTTTATGGATGGATTGGATATCCATCCACAAAAGGATTGTTAACGGATGGATTGGGTGGATATTATTAGGTGGATCATGAATGAATTGAATTTTTTAAACGAGTTTTTAATGGATCAAAATGGATTAATGAATTATTTTTATCCAATCCATTATAATCTGACTAAAAATTTATCCAATCCATCCGTTTGCCACCCCTAGTGGTGTCGTGCACTAAAGAACAAAAAGTTATCTACGCCACCTTTATGTTGAAGGATGAAGTGAAGAATTGGTAGGGAGGTGCCAAGGAGAGGATGTTAAACTTGGAGACTCCTATTACCTGGGAGAACTTCAAGGCTACATTCTTGGACAAGTATTTTCCCTACAGCTTCAGGAATCAGAAAAAGGTTGAGTTTTTACAACTATAGCAACGAAGCTTGTTAGTGGGCCAATATGTGGCCAAATTTGGGGAGTTGGCTAGGTTCTCAAGGCACCTATGCAACCAATTGGATGAAAAGTGGAAGTGTATCAAATTTGAGCAAGTCTTGATGTAAAACCTCTACTTTTATTCATTGAACTATTTTCTATTTATTCTGTAATTAATTCTATAGAACTGAATTAGAATTTCAAAAATTTGACTTTGCGGTTGTCTTTGTATTGATAAATACTATTCAGTTTAGATTTTTAAAAATTTTTCCAAACTAGGCACAGAAATGGTAAAATGACCATTTTGTCCATAAAAGGTCAAATATTGTGATAAATTAATAAACGGCTAAAAATGTTTAAAATTTATTTTTAAGCAATAAATATTCTTAGAATAGCTAATGACTATTTTGAGAATTTTCTAAAAATCTTTTGAGAATGTTTTTGTAAAAAGACCAAAATGCCCTTGGTTAACTATAGAGGTTAACTAGAGACTTTTTGACCTCAAAATATTTTAAAAATTTTATATTAAGTATATTTTAATTACAAAAATATTATTTTGAGGGAAAAATGATTAAAAATCCTAGAATCATAATAATTTAGCAAAAACCCGTTTTATTAGTTAATTAATTAGTTTTTCTAGTAAAATAATAACTACAATTAATATATAAATGAAATAATTCTGAAATTTTTTTCAGATTCCCAAAAATATAGCCTTTCACGTGGTATGGCTGGTTTAGCTCAAATCCACACCAAAAGCCCACTCCAATTTCCCCACAATAAACTAATATTTAATTATTTTTAATATATAATAATTATACTAAATAAAAAATTAGTTTTTCTAACCTCTTGGTTGCATTTCCATGTTCAACCATGGTGGAAGCACACCAAAATTGACTAGGCCATGGTAAAATCCCACCAAAGTTGAATTTTGTGTAAATAAGTGTAAAAGTTTAATTCTAAATTAAATTATTTTTGCACTATAAATACCGCATCACCCTCCCCATTCCCTTCACCACTTTCCTTCACAACAATTCTCCCTCTTTGTCTTGATTTAGATCCAAGATCTTCCTCTCCCCCTCCAATAGCCAAAACTCTAGCAAGATTCTTCCACCATAAATCTACTGTTGAACTTTAGCTTTATACCTTGGCCTCTTCTTTAATCCTTAAGCTCCACCAATATTGTCACTAGGTAAGGGGGAGAGTGGGGTTAAGCTTCTATTTTCATTTCTTAATGAGCTATTGTTGTTAGATTGGCCCTAGTCCTTTTTATTTTAAGTTAATTCTTGTTATTTCATTATGTCATGTTATTTATTTTTAGCTTAATGTCATGTTACTTTCAATTTTATTATATGGATTGATGATGCTAATTATTGTTAAGTTTAATCTTATATTTTGTCAACTAAATTAGGAAATGATCACATTTTAAGGGAATCCTTAGTATGCTCTGTGGTTGCAGTGTAATATGATCTTCCACATCAAAAAAGGGGTTACTCTTAATATTTGGTTTAATTTGTAAAATAATTACCCAATACCAACTATATTTGCAGTTAGAAAGTTTTTCTTTTAAAATTAATTTAAGTTGAGAAATTAGAAAAGAAGAAGAAGAAATCAAATAATTTAAATACTATACTTGTATTGTGCCTGTATATTTGATTTCTTGAATCATGTGTATGAAATTTTATTGATGAAACTCAATATGCTTATTAAGTCAGGTGATTATTATGAATGATGAATACATGATTTTGAAACTCTTCTAGATTGTCCAGAGAGTGTATCATGAAATTTAGAGAACAAATGGTGGGAATCCTATATTGTGATGGGACCATGTTGTGAAGCATGAATGCTTGTGTTCTGAGAAGTTACAGTTTGGTACACTACGGGTGAAAGGCAGGGACCATTGTTCTGGTCATGATGGTAAAGGTATTGAGTTGTGAACGTCCCAATGGCCAGGATAGCATACTTGAGCTGAGATAAATTATGTAAATCAGCTTGGTAAACCTAACGCTTGCTTAGCATCACTGAGATTGGTGGAGTGTATACCCCTAACGGGCATGAAGCCTTTTCCTCAAGGATGATGATTATGACATGGATGTCTGTACCTTGTGAGGGGTTATACGAACTCCAATCACTTCCCAGTGATTCCTGATGATTAAGGTGAATCATCAACGACAGGTATGGATCCGTACGTTAGTAAAAGTCTATGATTGAGTTATAATAACGTAGGTTAGACCCTGGGATTCCCTATGTATGATTGTTTAATAATTATGTATTTATGTTTTAAACCTGTTAAGAAAATAAATGAGGCTTTATGAAACCTCACTCCTTTTCTATAACAACTAATATCAATCTTTTATTAGGAGTACGAGTGAAAACTGACATTAAAGATTAATAATGTCAAGATCACTCACAAAACATCAGCTATTATGTACTTGCTCCATTATGTGAATCTTAAAAATAGTATAAAATTTGCCTTCATTTATTCATCACTCACATACAAACCAATATTTGTTTCAGCTACATATCATAAACTCAAATTACATAACGAGGGGTACTAACTTGTTGAAGAAAAATGACATTGCCAAGCGGGCCCACTGTAACACTCCTTTAATTTTAAATATAATTCATATTAATTTAATTATTACTTTAAGTTGATGAAAATGTGAGTAAATTTTATTTTTTTTTCGATACTAGCAAAACAGAATTTAGAAATAGAAGTGAAATGATAAAAACTGCTTATGTATATATATATATCCAACTGTACATCATGGTTTGAGTAATACATAATAGTCAAAGAGAAAACAAAGTACATCAAAAGACATATACTACCTAACCCAATATATACATAAAAAAAGGATCCTATACAGAGCAGTGTTTATCTACCTTATCCCTTAAGAAAATATTATAAACTAGGTCTTCAAATCTGGAGAAGTATCCTCTGGCTCTTCCTCAGCATCATCAGGCATTGTTATCATCTTCAATAATCACAATTCAACATGCATAACAAAAATAATGGAGTAAGGTGATTTGTTCTAAATCACTTTCACATGTAGGGTAGGAATTTAAATACAATTAATGAAGGGAACCTAGGGTTTATTCTAAGTAGACTACATTACCCTTGACTTGGTATGGATCCATACTTCCCATCAGTGAGTAATAGTTCTTAACAGAAACCTGGGAAGTGACTGGGAGTACATATACCTCATCAACATCATCACATGGTACAGTCCTCATATCAATAAGGAACAAATATCAGTCAGGACGTCCATTATAGAGGTATACTCTCGAACCAATCCCGGAATGCTGAGCAGTTGTCGGGGTTATCGCGCTTGGTCAGGTGAATATCCAGCTCACGGGCGCTACCCTGGCTATTAGGACGTTTCACCACTCGATGCCTACCCCCGAGACCTCCCAAATGGGTCCCTGCCTTTCATTCCTCAGTATACCCAACTGTAGCTTCCCTAACAAGGGTCTTGTCACTGCAGTCCCTGCTTTACATTACTCACTAATATATTAATTCTAAAGGTTCATTCTGG